>VMDO01003839.1:101776-135725 GCA_007922755.1 Pedetes capensis
CTGGATGGGAGACCGCCTGGGAACACCAGAAGCTGTAGGCTTGGGAGAAGGACCTGGCAACCCCCTCCCAAAAATCAATCTGCCATTGAAAACCCTATGAACAGCAGAGAAGCACTGACAATAGTGTTTCCCCTGTTGTACAGAGGGTCGCTATGAGTCGGATACCAACTTGACGGCACCTAACAACAACAACAACAACCTCTAATTAGTAGAAACCATGTGTCTTAGGGCTGGGATTTAGCTCAATTGGTAGAGCGCTGCTCTGCATGCAGTCTCTGAGGTCCCGAGTTCGATTCCTAGTACCGCAAAAATGGGAGAAGGATGTGGCAATCCACTCCCGAGGCAATCCTGAAACAACCAGCCATTGAAAACCCTATGAGGGTTACTGTGAGTTGGATACAACTCAACGGCACCTAACAACAACAACAACATGCTACTTAAAAATAGCCACCCAATGTTGTATCCAACAGCATTTATTGCAAGGGTGCTCAGTGCAGAGTCCCTGAGGCCTGCCTGGATCGTCGGGTGAAATTACCTTAGAACACACTCCTGCATTCTGGAGGATGGCAGTTTTCTCTGGGTAATATGCTCAGGATCATTTTTAATTTTAGATCCATGGACTTACAGAGCTGAGTTCCTTTAGAAATTCTTATATAAGCCAGTTCCTTTCATTTTGAATCTAGGAAACTGAGGGTTTTCCTTTGACAATCATAGGGAATATTCCTTTTGTGTCTCGTGCCCAATAATTATTTTTGAATAACTGCTCACGTGCAGCACAGCTCTTCTTGATGCTGGAAATATACATGTTTGGTGAGTCCGGGTCATCAAGCTTTCAGTCCTGCACACAAGTGGGACAGCTGAGCCCAGGAGGCCCGACCAGCAGACGCCTTTATTCCCCGAGAACTGGTACCGAGCGTGGGCCGACACCCAGCCCAGGCAGCAGGCGACAGATTGCTTCACATGAGCAGGAGGAACGAGAGTGATGTCACGGAGGGGCGAGACGGAGACTGTCCTGAGGGAGGAGCAGATGTGTCTCAGTGGGTCAGTGGGAGAGAAGCTGGCAGAGCCCTGAAGGTGGAGGTGGCTGCCAGGGATGTGGTAGCTGTGTGTGGTCAGGAATCGCCTTGTTTGCGGTTAGCAGGTACTGTCGAATTGTTTTTGGATTGAAATGTCTCCAGGGAATTTTGGGGTATCGTTATTGGCAATGACAGCGCTCTCCATGTTCTCCAGCGTGGAGCTGGGTGAATTCCTTCCTTGTTGGCTGCCCTTCCCGGAGGTATTCCATGCGCACCTGCCCGGGCAGGCTGAGCTACAGGAGATACCAGGTGTGGTTCCTGCCTTTGGAGGGTGGGAACAGAGACCCAAGAGTGAAGCAGATAACTCACCTTCATTGCAGTGGCATTCCACAGGATCATAACTTCAACAGAGACGAGCAAGCTTGCTTTACAGGGTTCTCTCTATTAACTATTTGTGTACACAATAGAATCTATTCTATTCTATTCTAAGAACTAAAGAAATAAGTATTCTGAATTCTTCCCTGTACTTTTTTTGTTGTTGGAAAATGTTATCTTAGTTGTATACAGTTGTTGTTGTTGTTGTTGTTGTTGTTGTTGTTAGGTGCCATCAAGTCAGGTCCGAGTTATAGCAACCCTCTGTACAAAAGAATGAAACACTCCCTGATTCTGTGCCTGACAGTTAAATATTATAACGTTTATATTTAACAAAAAAGAAGTAACCTACATTTTTACCAAATAAATCATATTCAATTAAATGTGGACACAATCATTAGAAAAAGTTATAATATTGATTGGAACTACAGGCTAAATCAAACACCAAATTAAGTTTAAGATAAAGTAAGTGATTTCATATAAAATGTTCCACATCATAGGTAAAAAACAGTTAAAATTGCATATCAGATCTGTGAAGGATGATAAATTGCAAACCTTGGAAGCAGAAAAGGAAAACAGCAAGAAACATTGGACAGAGTCAGCCATATAAAAGTATTAACTTTCTGAACCATAAAAAAATAGTTAACATAAGGAAAACAGCAGCTATGTTTCTTAATAACTGATAGGAGTTTCTCATATAATGTATCTTTTTGGTGTCTAATTCTATGCATATATTTTTGCCAGTGGATTCCTATCTATGTAGTGAAAGTTCCAGTAAATACTAGAAAAATACTGAATTTCCTCACCCTACTGAATATACTACCCCTGCACTGGGAAGTAAAATATGTGTTGGGGAATTATGCAAAGGGATTAACAATAAAGGCAGAAAAATCCAGCCCCACGCTGCATCTCTTTGCACCTTGTTCTTTGTAAAAATGGAATAACAATAATACATACAATTGAGGGATTTGAGGTTGAAAATCATACTGTGTGTGGAAATTGCTGGTGGCAGCATTCATGGCAATGACTTTAGAATGATTTTTTTATTGGAAATTTTTAATGTACAATTTAATGTGTTTCATTCTGACGTGCATTCCATTGTGATATTTCCATATATGTGTTTCATTGTACATTGCACAGATAAGTTCCCGCTTACTCTCTTGTGCACCTCCTCCCTCCTCTCCCACCCCCACCCACCAAAGGCTTCTCTTCTATTTACGTGTCTTTTTGTGGGATTATTTTTCTATATGCCCTTGCATCCCAATTATGATTTTAAGTCCAGTTTTTTTTCTGTAGTGATCTATCATTTTACACTGTCACTGGTATTACATGAATAATCTAAACATTGAAGTACTTAAAATGATAAGGTCAGTTATACGTTCTAAGATTTTTGTGGTTTGAAATGGTGGTGTTGAGATGAAGAGATATATTCAAGCAGAAGTCTTCTTAAGGGGTCTTTCTTTCATCTGTTATGGTGCTAGGGATCAAACCAAGTGCCTTGTACCTGCTAAGTGAGCACTCTGCCACAGAGCTATACCTTCAGCCCCTTTTGTTCTCTGCATTTAAAGTAAGTTTGCTTTCCAAAAGTTACAAAGAACAGATGGATGGAAATAAACATTTTAAGAGCATCAGCTACTGTTAAAGAGTTGGATGATTTTGCAGTAATGTCTAGGTCTAAGCTGTTAGACTTTTCAGAAAATGAATGCTCACTATTTATTTATTTATTTATTTATTGCAGTACTTGGGGCTTACCCCAGGGCCTCATGCATACTTTGTAAGTGCTCTACCACCTTGTAAGCGCTGCATCCCGAGCCCCTTTTTTATTTTTTATTTTCAGTCACAGTCTCACTAAATTACACAGGCTGCCTCTGGCCTTGAATTTGTGATCCTCCTGCCTCTGCCCCCCAAGTCTCTGGGATTACAGGTGTGCGACACCGCACCTGGCTAAATGTTCTTTTAATCTTTTCCTTAATGTATTTGTCACCCCAAATTTTATTGAAATTTTCATTTTAACCGGTACGTATGTTGTTGTTGTTATTAGGTACTGTTGAGTCAAGTCCAACTCATTCTGACCTTCATAGGGTTTTCAATGGCTGATTGTTTGGGGATTTGTTGGGGAGTGGATTGCATTTCCTTCTGTCCTTCTCCCATGTTTGCAGTGCTAGGGATGGAACCTGGGTCCTCAGAGAGTGCAGAGCAGTCCTCCACCAACTGAGCTAAAGCCCAGCCTTAATACATATGTAGAATAGGACAGTTGGTAATTTTATGTTATTTTTACTCATGAAAACCTTGATGTTACAAAAATGTGTTTCCTGAAGTTAAAGTAATTAATTATTTCAGTTTTCACTGTTTGGTATTACTCTCCTGCATTCCAATTGCCACTTGAAGCTTAATTTACCAAAAAAGTGTCCCTATTTCATATTTTAAAATGAAGTACTTGAAGCCCTATTTCACTTAGAATTAAGACCTATTACCTTAAGGGGTAATGCTGGAATCACCCATGAAAATATACCTGAGCCAATTCCCAAGCAATTTAAGATTTTTGGTCGCTGAGAAGACCACTGAAAAGTGGCTTAGTGTTTTTTGGCAGAGAGGTGCTTAACATTACACATAGATTTTAAACTTCTTTTGAAGGATGTCTGGAGTTTGGGGCACACAGGGACTGTCACTGTCCCCAAGAAGCAGGTGGTTTTCCTATAAAAAGAGCAGTTGCACATAAAGAAAGACACTGAGGTGACCTAAGGCTGAGCCTTTGCCTGTAATGGTCTTCTGCTCCCAGAGAGCCTCTGATCTGACACAAGAGCACTGAGAAAAACTGGAAAACAATGTTGGTTAGTCTAATGGCTGGAATGCAGCTGTAGCTCTGTGGCATCTGATCCTGTCAGATCTCAGAAGCTAAGCAGGGTTGGGCCTGGTTAGTACTTGGATGGGAGACCTCCTGGGAACACCAGGACCTATGTAGGCTTGGGAGATAGACCCAGCAACCCACTCCCAAAAATTAATCCACCATTGAAAATCCTATGAACAGCAGAGAAACACTGACAATAGTGTTTCCCCTGTTGTATATAGGGTTGCCACGAGTCACATACCGACTAGACGGCACCTAACAACAACAATAATGATCCCAGGACTGTGATGTGGCAGAGATTCTGTAAAGGTCTCTGTGACCATCCAGAAGCCAGAGGTATGTGTGACTAATGGACAAGGCAGCTTGTAAAAAGGGACATAAAAATCACCAAAACATTTTCTTAAAAATCATCTTGGAGACCAGGTTGGCCTGAAACTTGCTATGTAGCCCAAGCTAGTCTTGAACTTGTGATCTTCCTACCTCAGCCTCCTGAGTGCTGGGATTAGAGGCAGGCACCACCATGCCTGTTTGTAAAGTCTTTTTAAAATAAAGCACTAATTAGAGAATTTTTTATTTTGAAAGAAAGTTGGAGAGTGTGTGTATATAAATAATGATAGGAAAATGTATAGCTACACCCTTCCCCACTTGCTTTTGTGGATTGAAGAATGGTCCTAATATGAAGATCTCAGGTAATAATATAAACTATAATTCGGCACCTAATGTCTGTATCCTGGTAATGGAGGAGAAAAAAATGGATAGTTCAAAGTGTTGACGATCGCTGTTTCAGTGCCTTTGTTTTGGCGGAGTCATTTGGCTGTCAGGGAAGGAGACGGTCATGTTATTCTGACTCATGCAATCATAATATTTATTTAAACCTTTTCTAAAACCTCCCTGCTTTTCACAGATGGCACTGTTTTTGCTACTTGAACAAATAAGTAGAGCTCCCTAGGTGAGTCCTTTGGAGACTAATAAGACAGCTTTCTGAAATTGCTGGAAGATAAGGTGGTAAACATTCATTAAAGGAAGTCAGGGAGCTCCTACTACCTGCCAAGCACCATCCCGAATTCCGGGTACACAGCCGTGAACAAACCAAAGTTCTCCCCTTATGCAACTTGCATTCTGGGAGCCGGGAGACATAGGAGCAGGATAACTGTGTCAAAATTAGTCTGGGAGATGAGGAGGGTCACAGAGAGCGGCGGGGAAGGAGGTTTGGAGTGAGGCTAGTGTAGGGTTCACGTGGGGCAGCCAGAGAAAGCCTTGCTGAGATGATGGCGAGGTCATCAAGTGGAATGCTGGGAAACGATCCTTCCAGAAGGCTCCAGAGGGACGAGCCTGTGGGAAGGTCTAGAGGGCAAAGTGTGCCTAGAGAGGAGGAACTGAACCAGGGTTCACGTGGTGGCACTGGGTGCACAGGGATGGGGTGCAGAGCCCGTGAAGGCGGCATGGTCATGTCGGCCCCTTTGTAGGACGTGGAGGTGGAAGGCCACAGGAAGGGTTTGAGCAGAGGAGGAATGGACTATTCTGGTCTCCACACGGGTGGAGAGCAACACAGGAGAACCTGGGGGCCAGCTGAGGGGGCGTTGTACAGTCATGTCATCTTCTACCGTGGCAGAGCTGGGTCCCTAGCCTGTGCTGCTGTCCCCTCCATGCCAGGGACGCCTCAGGGCAGCAGAGATGCCCGTCAGTTCTCTCCCGAGGTCACCTCACCTTAGTGTTTATGTAGCCTGTCCCTTTCATGTGGCACTGCCCAGAACACAGGCAGCTTTTCTGATCTTTCAGGGAGTGGTATTTCAAGAGGCTTTCTGCTGCCTGTGCCATGCCAGGCTGTGGGTGGGTATATTTTTGCAGTTTTGCACCCGAGAGTCTGCTTCTGATTTGCAGATTGCATGTATTACAAGGCATATTGTCCATTGATGAATAATGTGTGGGCTACAGAGCAGATACACAGCCTTAAAAATAGCTCATTTATCCTGCAAGCTTCACCCCGGAGAGAGGCAGGCCCTTCAGAAGCATTTCCTGAGCAAGGTTTTTGCATGTTTCCCTTAGGTTCTGGGTCACTGATTCTGTCTTCTGGTTTGTCAGGCATTTTCTTCATGGGCTGAGGACTTCAGGATGCGCAGACGGGCACCATCTCAGTCTGTATTTAAGGGGCTGCTGAGGATATGTTGTTGTTGTTGTCAGGTGCCGTCGAGTCAGTATCCGACTCATAGCGACCCTAGGTACAACAGGTGAAACATTATTGTCAGTGCTTCTCTGCCGTTCATAGGGTTTTCAATGGCAGATTGATTTTTGGGAGTGAGTTGCCCGGTCTTCTCCCAAGCCTACAGTACCTGATGTTCCCAGACGGTCTCCCATCTGAGTACTAACCAGGCCCGACCCTGCTTAGCTTCTGAGATCTGACGGGATCGGATGCCACAGGGCTACGGCTGCAGGCTTGCTGAGGATATAGATGCTCCTTTCTGTCAGTTACTGAAAATTTTCCTTAAAATACAGACTTAAACCAAATGAAGAAACAGGCACCATGCTTCGGATGGAAGTATTGTGGGTTTTATAAAGTGGCCACAGTCAGCTTATCCTCATGTTTCTTTGACTGAAGAAACAAGGCTTGTGCAGAGATTCTGTGTTTGGAGGAGCAGGCAGGGGATTCTTCCAGGAGGAGGAGGAGGAGCTTCCCATTAGGCACAGCACCCGGAGGAGCATTCCCAGCAGGCGAGGACCTGCACTCACAGAAACCTCACTGGATGTTGTTTTTCCTCTTGCACAGGTTTCTTATTTTGCCTGTTGTGTTGCAATCTTCTGTCAGGGGCTAGGTGACATCTGTTGGAATGCTGATGTGTGTTGCCAAGCAAAACAGATGCAGTGGAGAAAGAGGGGAGGGGTGGGGAGTGGGAAGTAGGGTGTATTTAGGGGGTGGCAATAATGAACAGTATATACACAATGGAAATCTAAGTTTTAATTTGCCATTGCTCCAAAACTCTCAGAAAAGCATTCTAGGCTCATGCAGACATTTCCAAGGATAATGAATGGCTCTTTCATTTCTCATTCTGCATTCAGAATGGTGTTTACATTGTTCAATACAGTAGACAGGATTAAGTATTAACCTTCTGCCCTGTACAAGCCACTGGTCGTCAGACTTTTTATTTCATCTTAATTTATTGGTATTTCTACCAGTTAGCAGGTTGAACTCTTAATGGAATACAATCTGCCAAGGATAATGCAGATGAGTAAAAAGAATTTCACTGATTTTGATTTTCTAGCGCCAGCAAAGGGCTGGGATTTAGCTCAGTTGGTAGAGCACTGCGCTGCAGTCTCTGAGGTCCCAAGTTCAATTTCCAGCACTGCAAAAATGGGAGAAGGGCCTGGCAATCCACTCCCAAGGCAATCCCAAAACAGTCAGCCATTGAAAACCCTATGAGGGTCTCTATGAGTCGGATACCGACTCAATGGCACCTAACAACAACAACAACAACAACAACAACAAGCGCCATAAAGGGACCCGTGGCCAAAAGTGGATTTATTGGCTGTGGAGCGGAAAGAGGCATGGTGCCCACATGGTGCTACTATTCAATTAGAGCTGGGGACAACTAGTTTAAGATGTTAATACAACTGACAATCTAAACCTGGGTTTGGTTAGTAATAACCATTGGTGCAAAGAATGTTCTTACCTATTCTTCCTTCCTCACCCCCAAATCCACATTGTGTTTATGTGGTGCCCTTGCTGGAGGGGTGGGGTGTGTTTTCTGTGGCTCAGTGGTGCATAAAATAAATTCCCATTCAAATGAGGTTGGGCAGTACCTATGCATTACTAACCACAGAATGTTCCAGTTGAATATTTGGAAAGCAAATAGAAAAGAGCTTATCTCCCAAAATAGCTTAGAAATGAAAGGATTAATTTTCTTCTCAGTTTCCAAATACAAGAAGTAAAAGTGAGATTCCAATTCCAGCCAATGCAAGACCGGTCTATCCTGTTAGAGCTCTGTGTGCAAATACCTTTTCTCTAGGTAGCTGAAGTGTCTTCCTGCTGTAAATATTAGCTGAATTAGCTGAATGCTGTAAATATTAGCTGAATTAGCATTTTTGTGGCTTGTGAAAACTCCACTTCTTGGAGGGTGGCCAGTTGTCAGGTGTTCATGAATTTCACAGAGGGGCAATAGGTGGTTTCTTCTTCACGCTGTTTAAAGCACAGTAAGTGGAAGAGATGGTACAGGCTACTGGGTCACTTTTTAAGGCCTTATCCAAGGGCTGACAAGAAGGTAGCATCAGAGCTTGCTCTTCAGGTGGCCTGATGCCCAAACCACCATTCTTCCTGCTGCATGGCGTTTTAACTGTAGCCAGATCTGGGCCACCTGGAGTCTTCTGCAAGTGAACTGCCCAGGGACAGCTTCGCTTTCAGATTGGCCCCTACCTCACACCATATCTCTCTCTTTCAGTCCTTCACGAATAGCACATCCTATGCATATCTCAACTTTTTTTTTTTTTCCACTCACTGTCCTCCTCATGGCTGTGGATTATTGTACGATCTAGTCATTCTTTATGTAAATCAACATATGTCTATCAACAGTGCAGGCAGGGCCTAGTAACGTACATAGTACACTTTCTTCTTCATTACATTTTCAGATCACCATGATCTTTGAGATGTTCACCATTTATTGCTTGCTTCTTGTTTCTCTTGCTTATTGGTATCCACTTCTTGTGGCTCTCAGAATAGCAGCCTACCTCCCTTTTCTAATTCACTGCTTCTCATCTGCTTAAGGACTTAAAAGGTGGTTAACTAGGCTTATTACCATTGTTTATAAAGCAAGAATATGCAGGAAGTAAGGACTTGGTAGTTATCTTTTTGAATAAAATGTAGGATGATCTTTCTTTTGTCGTCTCTAGTGTATCTTTGGCCTGCAGTGGTAGCCCTGTGGCATCCGATCCCATCAGATCTCGGAAGCTAAGCAGGGTTGGGCCTGGTTAGTACCTGGATGGGAGACCGCCTGGGAACACCAGAAGCTGTAGGCTTGGGAGAAGGACCTGGCAACCCCCTCCCCCCCCAAAAAAAAATCAATCTGCCATTGAAAACCCTATGAACAGCAGAGAAGCACTGACAATAGTGTTTCCCCTGTTGTACAGAGGGTCACTATGACTCGGATACCAACTTGATGACACCTAACAACAACAACAACAACAACAACAAGTGTATCTTTGCTTATTTTACTCTTCTTTGTCCTCTTAAAGCATCTCTGGAATCAGATTATTTTAAGATTTGGGTGTAAGAGTTTAATGAGATACCTCAATACCAGCTGTTTGGTATAGTGTCTGGTCCATATTCATGCTTAGTAAATGTTAGCTGCTTTTGTTACTGTTGCTCCCTCTAAAAGGGAAGGTATAAATTCTTCACAGATGTTTAGGGATTGATATGTGACGAGCCTGTTGGATGAATTACTGTCAGAAGGCACATTTTTAATCCATAATTTTTTATTGCTTTCTGCATGATACCCTTATCCTTTCAGAGTTAATGGGTTTTCTACTATACTGTTATGGAAGAGCCATGAAAAAAAGTCAATAAAAAGTGTGCTTTAAAAAGATGTTACTATTCACTTGTATAGCAGGTGTCAGCAAATTTTGTTTTTATGACTTTCAGTTAAAGGAATTTGAAGTTAAAGGAATTTGAACCAACTTTGGTAGTTGGTTCTCTTCTTTTTC
Organism: Pedetes capensis; assembly: GCA_007922755.1. Lineage (NCBI taxonomy): Eukaryota > Metazoa > Chordata > Mammalia > Rodentia > Pedetidae > Pedetes > Pedetes capensis. Next base: position 111,701 of record VMDO01003839.1, read on the forward strand.
GAAGGCCATAGCAGGATCACTATTTGGTAAAGACTACTTTTCTTCTAAATGTATTCCTCAAGAAGTTTTTTCTTTGATTTTCATTAAACTAAAATAGATATAATTTAAATTTCCCTTTTACAGTCATATCAGCAAGGGGGGAATTAAAGGTTATTTTAAATAACTTAAAGCTAGTAACCTTTTCCAGGAAACTTTTTAAGTCTGTATGAATTGTGGAAATCATATTATAAACCCAGATGTGTGGTTGATTGTGGATCTGTTTCATCGATAGTTTTCTTACCACACATACTTAGTGTGCATTTGGATGTTGAGTTTCAGGATAAAAGTGAGGGTAGTTTTCATCATTGATTCTAATCATGTTTATTTGATGATATTAATTATATTAAAATGTACTTCTTATTTCTCAATTTATATATTTTCCCAACTTACTGCTGACTGTGCTTCTCTCTAATCTCTGAATTTCAGGAGTCTATTAATAAAGCATGTGTAGAGAATTAGTTGCTAATTTTGGACATGCTTGAAATGAGATTGTCAGCATATTAGAACTTCAGATCTAGGACTAGAACTTGTTATGGATTGGACAGCATCGCTGGTATAGAAGATATATTCAAAATTTCTAAAAAACAGAAAAATTTCTCAATGTTTTTCATATATGAGACTTTATACTTTCTTTTTTCTTTTTGGTAGTACTTGGGAGTTGAACCCAGGAACTTGCACATACTTTATGTCACCCATTTTTTTTTTTTTTTTTTAATTTTGAGGCAGGGTCTCTGTGAGTTATACAGTCTGCCTCTGTCCTTGAACTCTCAATCCTCCTGCCCTAGCCTCCGAAGTTGCTGGGATTACAAGTGTGCACCATTATGCCCAGCTTAGGCTTTATGCTTTGAAGGGCAAAGTATTATATAAGGTCATAGAAAATTATCCTTTGCAGATTTATTTGGGTGAAGATTTTACAATAGTTGTTAGACAGAAGAGACTACAAATCTTAACTGATAATATTCTGGCCAAACAATAAATATAAAAAAAAAATGTCTAAGCCCAAGTTAGTAGGTAGTGGCTGTGTGATGGTATTGCTGGAAGGAAATTAATGCTTAATTCATCCTCCCCCCGTCTTAACAAAAAGAGTCCAGAAAGGTCGGTGACTCACCTGCTGTTGCTACCTTTATAAGCATGAGTGAGTCAGGCTAAGTTACACTTCTGAATTCCTTTAACATTCCAGGCACTGCACACAGTTCTGGAGGAGGTGCACATATTAAATAAGACGGATGTGGCCCCTGCCTTGTGGGGCTTCTGGACTGTTGTTATTGTGAATAACAGACTCTGATAAGTAAAATAACTACATATATGTTTTCATACACCTGCCAAAGGAAGTAAACAGGAAGCTGAGACAGAGGAAATCATTGGGAGGCCTCCTGGAAGGGAGGGTGGTGAGGGAAGATCCCTCTCGCGCTGCCTGTGAGCGCACCTGCTCCACAGAAGGCGCCCAGAGGTCCTGAGCTGGGAGAAGATATGGGCACGCTGGGGGAACTGAAAGGGACCATCTCTGTGAGTGGACAGTGGCCCAAGGTGAGGGGATGGATAAGCAGGGGCCCTGGTGTCTTCCATGTAGCAGAATATAAAGAACATGGTGGCGCCTTGAGAGACACAAACTTGGATGAACTCCACTTCTCTAAAGCCTGGGAACATACAGTCAGCTTTGTTTTGTTTGTTTGGTTGGTTGGTTGGGGTTTTTTTGTTTGCTTGTTTGTTTTTTGTGGTACTGGAGATTGAACCCAGGGCCTCGCGCTTGCGTGCTCTCCAAGTGCTAGACCACTGAGCTGCACCCTCAGCCCATTTTTTTTTTTTACTTTTTTAGACAGGGTCTCGCTAAGTTACACAGACTGCCTCTGGTCTCGAACTTGCGATCCTCCTGCCTCTGCCTCCCGAGTCGCTGGGATTACAGGCGTGTGCCTCTACGCCCGGCACAGTCAGCTATTTTAAAAGCATGAACTGTCTATTTTTCCAGAGGAAAAACAAAGGCTAGGATCTAATCTCGCCTTTGAGATTTTACAAGGTGTCTTTCCTCCATTGTTCTTCTCAGGAATGATTATTGTTGTTGTTGTTAGGTGCCGTTGAGTCGGTATCCGACTCATAGCGACCCTCATAGGGTTTTCAATGGCTGAGTGCTTCGAGATTGCCTTGGGAGTGGATTGCCAGGTCCTTCTCCCATTTTTGCACTGCTGGGAATTGAACTTGGGGCCTCAGAGACTGCAGCGCAGCACTCTACCCACTGAGCTAAATCCCAGGAATGATAGGAGGCCACTTTTTGTTTCCTTTTCACAATTCCATGTTCCGTGCCTTGTGATTTGCCCCACCTGAGGTGTCCGAGACACAAGACAGTCGGGGATGCACGTGAGATTTTAGCTGTCTTTATGGTCTTTAGCATCTGTCTTTACTATCGAAACATTTGGCACAGGGGATTAAGCTCTTGTTTGGTTTTTTTTGGTTCATTTTTTGAACACCAGTGATTATGTCTGTCATGTGGATCCTGCATAGTGGTTGACAATTTGATGTTGTAGATTAGACATTGTGACTCTATAACCAGCTGAGCATTCTGTGATGCAGTCTGTGAACTCCAGCTGGACAAATGTCTTAGCCTTAGGCCAGCATGGTAGGCTTGTATGACCTTTTGTGTGGACTTTTGGTTTGATCCTGAGACCCTACCTGGAGATCGCATCCACATATCCTTCTGAAGTTAAAAACGGGAGGACAGTGCAGCACTTTTGTTTTCTTTTTGAAAATCCTTCCCCAAGAAGAGAAGGGGTTTACCTCCCCTCACCTTGAATCCCAGCTGGCCCTGTGTTGCTGAGCTGGTTCCTGCGCTTAGACTCTGACAGGACTGGTGCCTTCTGCCTCCTGCTTTGGGAAGTACGTGCCTTGGAAAGCCAGGTACCATATAAAGAAGCTCAGGTTAGCCCTGTAAAGATATAAAGGGAAGTTCCAGCTTTTGAGCTATCCCCATCAACATGCCAGACAAGTCAGGGATGCCACCTCGGCTGTTGCAACCCCAGTCACGACCTAAGAGACTGCCCAAGTGAGAGATAACATGGTGTGAGAGAGAAAATAGCTGCTGTTGTTTGCAGCCTGTAAGATTTGGGGTGGTTTGTTACGTGGCAGCTACCCAAGAGGCAGTGTCCTTACGATTGCATCCTGAGGGATTTAACCTTGGCTTGCTCCTGTAGGTGAGCCCTGGCGTGTGGGATGTGGAGTGCTTGCACAGCTGTTTTCCCGGAAGCTGGAGGAGGGAGCCACGCACAGGATGGGCAGACGGAATAGCTCAGGGATACGCTTGGCCGAGACAGCTGAGAGACAGCTGCAGTGGCCCAACTGAGGTGGCAGAGTGGGTGTTTTGTCCGCAGGAATAGAACTATCCAACTTGAAGGAAGAAAGATCATGTCGTTTTTATTCACCATAATCCTAGACACTGCAGAAAGAGGAGAGCACTAGTTCGGTGTTCACGGGAACTGATCTATGAGTAGCTGGCAAAGGGCTTCGTCCCAGCGATAAAGAATGGTTCAGTATAGAATGACGCTGAACTTTCTTCCCTCTGGAATTTCAGATCAGAGCTTGTGTCCTGTGGGCCTCTGTGGCCTTAGTATGTGGCAACATTTTAAAAATATATAATAGATATTAACAATTTGATTCCTGTAGCATCTGATTTGCCTGCAGCTGTAGCCCTGTGGTATCCGATCCCATCAGATCTTGGAAGCTAAGCAGGGTCGGGCCTGGTTAGTACCTGGATGGGAGACCGCCTGGGAACACCAGAAGCTGTAGGCTTGGGAGAAGGACCTGGCAACCCCCTCCGAAAAATCAATCTGCCATTGAAAACCCTATGAACAGCAGAGAAGCACTGACAATAGTGTTTCCCCTGTTGTACAGAGGGTTGCTATGAGTTGGACACCGACTTGACAGCACCTAACAACAACAACAACAAGCATCTGATTTAACTAAGTTTGCTGTAAATCTGTATTTGCATAGAGTCATAAGCAGTATTAATTACAGATCATACGTGCATATGTTGGAGGATTTCTTTCATGTCATGTGATTAACCACATACCTATATCTGTGACCAAAATAATAATAATAATAATAATAATAATAATAATAATAATAATACAATAGCAACAGATAAGTACAGAATTTTGTATTTCTGGAGTAATTTGGAAAGATACAAAGGCCAAGTGACATGTCCTCTGAGGATGTGTGGAGTCCTTAAGGCACCCTGAGACGCAGAAATGACAGTCTGGCTGGAGAGTCAGCCCTCTTGTTGCCGTGCCGCACCCCCATGTAGGGGTGCTGCCCACACCCAGCCTTTCTGGCACAGCAGCCCTGACAGCCTGGGGCCACATCCACCTGTTACCTGGCCAAGCCTTGTGAGTCAGAGACATCTCTGCTGGAGGAGGAGGGAATGGACAAGGGCTGGGAACTCACAGCCCTGTCTGCCTGGCAGTCGCCTGTGGGCACCAAACGTAAACAGTGGGCAGGTGGCATTTCCCAAGCAGCTCTGCAGGATGCTCAGCTTGACTGTTGCCTTTTCATTATGTGAGAACTCATAGCAGCAGGAAGGACTGGCCAGTTTGTCTTTGGACACTTTTGAAGCTTTTATATGCTAATATTTTCTTAGAGGTTCTTCTTTAACTTGAAAGGAAGAAAAATTAATATAGCTTCCGTGTTTAGGTTTTGGGGGATATTTTAAAAAGAACCTGCAGGAGTATAGTAAGGAAACAAAACTCTTTTCTTTCTTTCTTTCTTTCTTTCTTTCTTTCTTTCTTTCTTTCTTTCTTTTTTTTTCTTTGGCGGTACTGGGGGTTGAAGCCAGGGCCTCATGCTTGCATGCTCTGCAAGTGCTGGACCACTGAGCTGCACCTCCAGCCCACTCTTTTACTTTTTGAGACAGGGTCTTGCTAAATTACGCAGGCTGCCCCTGGTCTTGAACTTGCGATCCTCCTGCCTCCGCCTCCTGAGTCACTGGGATTATAGGTTTCGCCACCATGCCCGGCTGGAAATAAAACTCTTAAGGGCTCTTTCCTGTCACTGATAGGTTCCCTGCCTTGTGCTCACTTTTTTCTGAACCCTCTTCCTTATTTGTAAATGACAATACTCCCCGCAAAGTTTCTTTTTCTTTTCTTTTTTTTTTTTATTGGACATTTTTAATGTACACCTTAATGTGATTCATTCTGACATGCTTTTCACTGTGGCATTTACATATATGTATTTTGATGTACATTATTCATATAGGTTCCCCTTACCCTCTTGTATGCCTCCCCCCCATCTAAGTCTTCTCTTTCACTTACTTGGTAATATTTTTCTGTATGTACTTGAGTCCCAGTTCTGTTTAAGATAGAAATTTTTCCTGTAGCATGAGGTAACATTGAGCTCTATGAAAATGCTAATGTGTTTCAAAAATGTGGTTGATTATAGTATTCTCTTTATTATTACTGATAAAATGCTTATTACAGAAAGTTAATGGTTGCTTCCTCTCCAAGGAAGACTTGAGGAAGATTTAAACCTAAAGAAAGCCAGCTGTGTTAAGTAATCCCAGCAATTTGGGAGGCAGAGGTGGAGGTGGGAGAATTGTGAGTTGAAGACTGGAGACAGCCTGCATAACTTAGTGAGACCCTGACTCAAGATAAAAAAGAGGCTGGGAATGCAGCTCAGTGGTAGAGAGCCTTGAGTTCAATCCCCTAGTACTGCAAACAAAGCAAAACAAAAACAAACAAACAAAAAAAACCAATCCTAACGGGAGGCCCTTATGACCATGATGTCATGAGCCGACTTCTCAGGATTGCTGTGTGGGGACTGTTTTTCTCAGTTCCAGGCTCTGCTTGGCTGTGATACCCTTGGTTTTGTGCAGCTGCTGAGAAGCGAGATTATCTGGCAGGCTTCGGAAGGCGCATTTGGTGAAGAGAAGAAAAGGGCTTTCCCTATTGAAGGGGAGTTGTGTAAGCCTTGGGGTCTCTGAGCCCTTGGTCCTGGACGTTTTGAGTCAAGAAAAGAGACAGGGGATAGGACACTGGTGGAAACATAAGCAATGAATCAAATGGGGGAGAGTAATCCTAGAGAGAATCCTTGAGGCTGCAGAGAAAGGGATTGTTAGGTGCCGTCGAGTCGAGTCGAGTCCAACTCATAGTGACCCTATGCACAGCAGATTGAAACACGATCTTATTTATGTTTAAGCCCGTTGTTGCAGTCACTGTCAATCCATCTGGTGGACGGTTTTCCTTTTTTGTGTTGACCTGCCATTCTCCCAAACATGATGTCCCTCTCCAGGGATTGATCTCTCCTGACTACATGTCTGAAATATGTAAGCCGCAGTCTAGCCATTGTTGCTTCCAAGGAGCATTCTGGTTGCACTTCTTCCAGGACAGATCCGTTGGTTCTTTTGGCAGTCCATGGTATATTCAACAGATGTCTCCAGCACCATAAATCAAAAACATCAATTCTTTTCCTGTCTTCTTTGTTCAGTGTTCTATCCTAAATAATGAAAGCTCAGCTCCTAGGAGGAGGCAGGAGAGAGGCCTTTCTGGGGTGGAAAAGTGCTGGCTTGGTTGGAGGGGGCCTGGGAAGAGTGACTGGAAAGGGTGTCAGTCAGGCTTCTTGTTAACGTTGTAGATCTTGCCTTGGAGCAGTGATGATCACTCTCCCCCAGATAACGGCAGGGTGTTCATTGTGGGCTGGTTCACCGGTTACCTTCTCATTCTCTGCTCGCTTCTCAGTGGGTCCAAATGGGGCAATAAAATCTGCAGTTTCAGACTTAGCTCTCAAGGCTGTTTCCAAGGTTCTGCAGATACTGACTTGAGTTTCATTTTTATTATGTTTAACCTTTAACAACTATAAGGCACTTATTGTTTAATTTGAATGCACAAAATATAATAAAATAGCCTATAAATGTGTTTTATATTCTGAGATTCTATGTATGCTATTTGGAAAAAAAATGTTTGGAATCCTTTCCTGTATTACTGGCTAGCTGATTTTTATCTACTTCTTGATTGTTGTAACATGGTGGGACTGACTAGGCCGTGGTTGTTAATCTTCAGATTTCATGTATAGCCCAGATGATTCCAATATAGGAGCCTTATGGTCTACATTGGGAGAAGGACCCGGCAACCCACTCCCAAAATTCAATCCGCCATTGAAAACCCTATGAACAGCAGAGAAGCACTGACAATAGTGTTTTGCCTGTTGTACATAGGGTCGCCATGAGTCGGATACTGACTCGACAGCACCTAACAACAACAGCAACGTGATCTACTTTGGGAAAACCTTCACCAATTAGAGTGACCAATGCCTCATTTAAAATGGGCAACCTCAAATATTTTCCCTCTAGCTTATTTTCACCTTCAGAGTCATTGATATCAAAGATCCCATCTTTTCTTTTTATTTTTAAATAAATATTGAAGAAATGCCACAATCCCATCTAATTCTTTGATACACCTGAATCTCAGCTGTTGTTGTTGTTGTTAGGTGCCATCGAGTCGGTATCCGACTCATAGCAGCCCTTATAGGGTTTTCAATGGCAGATTGTTTTGGGATTGCCTTGGGAGTGGGTTGTCAGGTCCTTCTCCCATTTTTGCGGTGCTGGGAATTGAACTCGGGACCTCAGAGACTGCAGTGCAGCGCTCTCCCAACTGAGCTAAATCCCAGCCCCCGAATCTCAGCTAGGCCTAAGAAATTTAGAGATACCTTCTCTCTACTTTAAGTCTGTTTATTTCATAGTCAACAGGATATAATGCAATCTGTTCCAAAGTCAGGAAATTTTCTGTTAGGGTCAGAGAGTAAATGTTTTAGCCCTCTAATTGGAGTCTATTTAGAAGAAACTACATTGTACACCTTGTTGTGAAACATACATGTCTTTGAATGGACAGAAAGGCACTTTGAATTTTTTGGTCCCTGCTCAAAGCCAGCCAAGGTATTCTTGGTGAGATCGTGGCCCTTCCATCCCAGAGGTGTGCTGTGCGGGCAGTCCAGTTCATAATCCACAGTGTGCTAGTAGATGCTGCAGACGGGATCTGTAAAGTTGGACAGTGCCCCCAGCTGTCATCGTCTGTGTCTACAACGTGCTTAGTGTGTAGTGATGAGAGAAGGGGGCAGGGCTTGAGGGGGGGAAACTTGGAACAGGGCTCCAGAGTGAGGGGTTCGATTTAAATAAAGAAAGAAAAACCAATGGGTGCTCCAGTGAGAGGCTGAGTGTAGCAGCGATTTAGGGGGCTTAAAGAAGCACAGATAGCCAGGAGCTGACCATCCATTACATGAGCGATAGGGAGGCTTTCCAGAAAGCTGCCTGCACCGCCACCAGGAAGTTACAGCAGGAGAGACAAGGGTGGGGAGAGCAGGGTGATGAAGAATGGGGAGTGAGGGCTCGATCGGTGAAATATTCTTTGTAAATTCTTTCAAGGGCATTACTTCTTGCTGTATCTGACTATAATGTCCATATTTCCATCACTCAGAAATGTTCACTGTTGGTGCTCTGCTGCCTGTGTGAAAGGCATTCATGAGATAAGGAGTAGAATGTGGTCAGAAATGAATCAAACAATGACTTATTTCCAAATTAGCGACTTTCCAGTTAGGCAGCACACCTCCATGGGAATGACGAGACTTCCAATAGAATAGGTTTGCTTCAGTGGGTAGCACAGCATTTGAAAAACTGTTGATGTCGACGAGCAGACTCATTGGAGATTTTGAAACAAGAGCCACCAGGGGAAGTTTGGTGATTCCCGGCCAAGATGACATCTAATACTGTTTGTGGTGAAATTCTGTTTCAGCAATCATCTTTCTCTACCTACCATGGAAGTAGCTTTTAATAAGTGTTTCTCACTTCGCAGCCCTCAAAGTGAAGAGTAAACCATGTTTGCAGAAATTCAGCCTCAACAAGAGGATGAATATGGGACTAGACTAGTTTTATGAAGAATCTATCTTTATTGTCCTGTTGCCTGCAGATGTACCACTGTGGCAACCGACCCCTGGCAGATCTTGGAAGCTAAGAAGGGTTGGGCCTGGTTAGTACTTGGATGGATGACTGCCTGGGAACACCAAGTGCTATAGGCTTGGGAGACGGACCCAGGAACTCACTCCCAAAAAACAACCAGCCATTGAAAACCCTATGAATAGCAGAGACGCATTGACAATAGTGTTTCCCCTGTTGTACATAGGGTCGCTATGAGTCGGCCACCGACTCAACAGCATCAAATAACAATTGTCCTGTTGCAAGATATGCATTGCCATGGAATAAAAAGCTTTGGGGAGGGAGCTGTGCTTTTCATTGGTGAAGGAAGGAGAATTCCAGAGGTGCTAGGAGCTGTCATCAGTACTTTCACTGTGTATGGAAATGTCCGGTCTTTTTTATATCATCTTGTGATTTTCAGTGAAGGTATCTTGTCAAGTACTTAATTTTATTCTTTGAAAAGCTTTTTATATAATTGTTGTTGTTGTTGTTAGATGTCATCAAGTCAGATCTCACCATAACAACCCTATGTACAACAGAATGAAACACTACCCAACACTGTGCTATGAATACAATCTTTTTATATTTGAGCCCATCATTGCAGCAACTGTATTTCTTATTATTTTGAGCTGTGCCACATCAGCAAAAGGAGGTCCCAGGGGCTTTACTCCATTCTCATCATTAAGGTCAACTCTGCTTTGAGGCAGCAACTCTTCCCCAGTCATTTCTTGCATGCCTTCCAGCCGGGGGTGGGAGGAGTTGTTCTCAGGCGCTGTATTTGACCGTGCTTCTTTGCTACTCATAGGGTTTTCAATGGCTAATTATTTCACGAGTGGGCTATTATCTGTCCTGGTCTGCAAGTTCAGCTGAAACCTGTTCACCATGGGTGACCCTGCAGGTATCTGAGATAACCAGTAGCATAGCTTTTAGCAACACACAAGCCACCACAGCACGACAAGCTGACAGACACAATACAAGTATACAAATTAATATATTTCGTTAAACTATATGTCTGGGTACCTTGTTTGATTATAAACCTATTTTTTACGCCATTGCCATGGAGAATGATGCCCCAGAGAAACACCTTCAGGAATCATGTTGCTGACCTTATTAGGTGACATGGAAAATAGGCAATTAGTGTTGCTGTGCAGTGAGTTGAATTCAGGCGTGGGGGCACCTGGGCCGGCTTGTGCTTTTCCTGCCTGGAACCTTGTGGGTGTTCTTGTGCTTGCTCTCCCTCTAAACATAGCCCCCACCCATGTTAATACAGTTCCTGGTCAAGAATGATCTAATTTGAAAAATTCTAAGTAGATACTTTGAGTAAAGGATTTCTTAATTGATCATTGCTAGAGGAGATACTATATGATTACCAAGCTATACAGATTTCCCCAAAGTACTTCCCCTACTGCTGCTTAGAAACTCCAAATTTTTTGTGGTTTGTGTCTCGAGTAAACAGACCTATTCTAAAAGTCTCCAAGAAGCTGACTCACCTGTAAGATGAGGTATACAGGTGTGTTTTGCAGGGTATAAAATCCTTATGAACTTAATGTATTCTTGATGAACTTTCATCCCTAGTGTGGGTGGTCTGTAAAACATTCTAGTGACGTCTTAGCTTTTGGTGGTTAAGGATTTGTGCCTTATTCACATAATTTTAAGTCTTTTTAAAAAGTCAAATAATAAGACTTGTTTGCATAGCCATCCTAAGTGTCTATAATAAAGTTAGTAAATTTTATTCCTTCCCAAAGATAGGTGAGCCATCCTGAAATCCTATGTTGCCCCAAGTATCAAGATACTTTTTTTGCCCAAATTGAGTAAGTATTTTATATTTTCTTTTTAGTCACCAAAGAAGTGAATATTTAGCAAGAATACCTTCTTGAGAAATTTTCTGCTCCAGGCATGAAATAGATGCTACCAGTTAGTTCATCTTTTGCTAGAGGGTAGTAATAACAGAAATGGAACTCTTGGAAAGAGAGGATTGTAGGCAAACATATTATCCCGCCTTTGAAACTTAATTGCAAAGCATCCCTAGGTTGTGATATTGCAGAACTAAGTTGAAGATTTAGTTTGAGATTTAAAGTGGCAAAATGAGAGCTGCAAGAATCGGTGAGCTATTCTTGTGTAATGTGAGAGGCTCTTTGATCATTTCTCATAACAGCTAAAATAAAAATTGATTTGAATATTCATCTATGGCTTTCAACAGAAAAACCCAGTCTTGGGACACATGGCCCCTTTTTCCTTCTACCATTGCCTTTATCGTGGAATTGTGACGTGGTCATTTAGGGCCAGAGAAAGTGGAACACAAAATTTCAATTCAGGGATTCCAAAACCTGTTTGCTTTGAGAAGTCACAAACTAGCTATTCTTACATCATTGAAGCACTTCTTTAGGCTACTGTAGTGTTATTTGGAATTAAACATGAAAAGAGTCTTCACACGTTTTGGTTTGCATAACATCACAGTTGGCACCAGGCACGTGTGTCCGTACTGTCTGTGGGGAATCATCCTCTCTGCTGGGGCATCTCCACCTACGGCCCTGGCATCATCTCTTTTGCCTTGAGTCTGTGCTTCTCCCACCTACCTCTCTAGAAGATTGGTGTGGATGTTTGTTTTTCTCTTTAGCTAGATGACTGCCTGGGGGTATGGGTGACTTGGGTTCCTAAGCGGCCAGCCCCAGGTAGCACCGTACACACTCATAGTCATGACACAGAGTTCCATCTGCTTGATATGTTTGTTCAGAGAAAAGGGATGCATTCCTGAAGTTTTTCCTTCCGTGTAGATGCTTACTTCACTTTTATTTAGAAATTTTTGTGAATGGGATATGAAGATAGCATGGAACCCCAGGTGCCTGTCAGCTTGTCATGCTGTGGGGGCTTGTACGTGACTGTGATGCTGAAAGCTGTGCTGCTGATACTTCAGATACCAGCAGGGCCACCCATGGTGGACAGGTTTCAGCTGAGCTTTCAAACTAAGGCAGACTAGGGAGAAGGACCTGGCAGCCCACTCACAAAACAATGAGCCATTGGAAACTCTATGAATAGGAGATTGTTGTTGTTGTTAGGTGCCGTCGAGTCAGTGTCCAACTCATAGCGACACTCATAGGGTTTTCAATGGCTGACTGCTTCGGGATTGCCTTGGGAGTGGATTGCCAAGTCCTTCTCCCATTTCTGCGGTGCTGGGAATTGAACTTGGGACCTCAGAGACTGCAGCACAGCGCTCTACCAACTGAGCTAAATCCTAACCCTGAATAGGAGATGAGCACCATCAAATACTGCACCGAAAAATGAGCCTCCCAGGCTGGAAAGCATTCAGGATACACAAGGGAAGAGTTGTTTTCCTAAAAGTAGCGTCGACCTTAATGATGGAAATGGAGTAAAGCCCCTGAGACCTCCATCTGCTGATGTGGCAGGACTCAAAATGTGAAGAAGCACAGCGACTGCAACAATGTGCTCAAACATAGAAAGATTGTGTGCATGGCGGTATTGGGTAGTGTTTCATCTTCTTGTACATAGGGTTACTATAAGTTGGACCCAATTCAACAGCACCTAACAACAACATAGTGTGGAAAGCAGAATATAAAACTTAAGCCATTAGAAAGACCATTCAGGATGCAATGGATTCCTACTTTGAGTGACACACTATGTTTTTCATATAGAAGAGGTCAACAAGTTGCTGCTAGATTAATTTAAGCAAGTATTTTAAACATCTTTAGATGTGCCTGGCTCAACTAGCGTCTCTGATAAGGAATTTCAGTTGAAAAAATATCTCCTGGACTCAAAATATCTATGCTATTTATCTTCGTTTTTGGAATGCTATTGAAATTAAGGCTGCATATAATATACCCTTCAGTTGAAATACAATTGTGAAGACATATCCTATAAATGTTTTGCCTTAACAATGAGAGTGAATATTGGTCTCAAATCCAGTCCCAACTCTCAGCTTACTGAAAGTAAATATGTGAAGGCAAGATTAAAAATCCAGTAACAGTGCAGTAAGTTACCATTGATTTGTATATGGTTATCCTGACAGCTATAAGTTTGGATTTTTGAGTTGGTACTCAGTTATTATCATTTTTCCCTTTAAGTCACTGAAAGTGTCAGTAGACTCTGATAGCAACTGAGTTCCCCTATAATTCTTGGTCATGTGTAGAAACATCTTTCAGGTCTGACATCTTTGCACAGTTGGTCTTTTGATGCATTAAATCCCCACAAGCTTTCTTTTGATTAATTTGTTGATCTCAAGAAGTCCTTGAGAAGTCATAAAGTAATAGTTATTTGGGGCTCTCAAAATTTCTAGTTAGCTGAATTTTTGCCTAATTTCAGTTCTTACTTGTGAAATTGAACTAGATAAAATTTCTTTTGTTGTTATTGTTAGGTGCTGCTGAGCCCTGTCCAACTCTTAGCGACCCTATGTACAACACAACAAAACACTCACTGATTCTGTACCAGACACATGATCTTTTTTATATTTAAGCCCATTGTTGCAGACACTGTGTCAGTCCATCTAGTTAAAGGTTTTCCCTTTTTTCGATGACCTGTCACTCTCCCAAACATTATATCTTTCTCCAGGCATTGGTCTCTTCTAGCCATCCTTGCTTCCAAGGAGCACTCTTGTTGCACTTCTTCTAGGACAGATGTGTTGGTTCTTTTGGCAATCTGTGGTATATTCAATATTTGTCTCCACCACCACAATTCAAAAGCATCAATTCTTCTTCTGTCTCCCTTATTCAGTGTCCAGCTTTCACAATCATATGATGTGCCTGAAAATACAATGGCATGAGTTAGGCACACCTTTGTCTTCAATGTGACATCTTTAGTTTTCAACATTTTAAAGAGGTCTTTTGTAACAGCTTTTCCCAATGCAATGCATCTTCTGACTGCTACTTCTGTGGGTGTTGATAGTACAACCAAGTAAAGGAACATCTTGGACAACCTCAATCTTTTTTCCATTTATCATGAAGTTGCTTATTGAGCCAGTTGTAAGCATTTTTGTTTTGTTGATGTAGAGGTGCAATCCATACTGAAGGCTGTGTTCTTTGATCTTCATCAATAAATATTTCACATCTTCAGTTTCAGCAAGCAAAGTTGTGTCATCTGCATAACACAGATTGTTATTGGGTCTTACTCCAATCCTGATGCTGCATTCTACATAAAATCCAGTTTTTCAGATTATTTGCTCAGCATAGAGATTGCAGAGGTACGGTGAAAGGATAAAGCCCTGGTGCACACCTTTCTCGACTTTAAACCATGCAGTGTTTCCTTGTTCTGTTGAAATGACTGCCTCCTGGTCCATGTACAGATTCCTCATGAGTGCAATTAAGAGCTCTGGTATTCCCATTCTTCATATTGTTATCCATAGTTTATTATAATCTACACAGTCAAATGCCTTTGCACAGTTGATAAAACATAGATGAATATCTTTCTGCTATATTCTGCTTTTGATTAATATCCATCTGACACGTCAATGATGTCCCTGGTTCCACACCCTTTTCTGAATCCAGCTTGATTTTCCATTAGTTCCCAGTCTATATATTGTTGTAGTTGCTTTTTAATGCTCTTTAGTAAAATTTTACTTGCATGTGAAATTAATGATATTGTTTGATAATATCCACATTTGGTTGGATCCCCTTTCTTGGAAATAGGCTCAAATAATGATCTTTTCTAGTCAGTTGGCTAGGTAGCTGTTTTCCAAATCTCTTGGCAGAACAAATGAGCACCTCTAGTGCTGCATCTGTTTGTTGAAACATCTCGATTGGTATTCCATCAGTTCCTGGAGCCTTGTGTCTTGCCAGTTCCTTCAAGGCAGCTTCCAGTTCATCCTTCAGTACCATTGGTTCCTAATCATATGCAACTTCTTGAAATGGTTGATCATCCACCAATTCTTTTTGGTGTAATGACTCTGTGTATTCTTTCCAACATCATTTGATGTTTCCTGTATCATTTAATATTTTCCCTGTAGAATCCTACACTATTGTTACTTGAGGCTTGAATATTTTTCTTCAATTCCCTAAGCTTAAGAAAAACAGCATGTTCTTCCCTTTTGGCTTTCTATCTCCAGCTCTTTGCACATGTCGTTATAATGTTTGATTTTTGTCTTCTTGAGTTGCCCTTTGAAATCTTCTATTTAGTTCTTTATCTTCATCATGTCTTCCTTTTACTTTAGCTGCTCGTCGTTCAAGAGCAAGTTTCAGTCTCTTTTGACAAGTAATTTCTTCTTTTCTTCTTTTCCCATCTTTTTAATAACCTTTTGCTTTCCTCATGCATGATGTCTTTGACATCATGCCACCCTTATCTGGTCTGTGATCATTCGTGTCTAGTACTTTAAACCTGTTCTTGAGGTGGTCTCTAAACTCAAGTGGCATATACTCAGGTCATACCTTGGCTCTTGTGCCCCTGTTCTAACATTCTTCAGTTTCAGTTTGAACCTGCATATGAGCAATTGATGGTCTGATCCACAATCAGCACCTCATCTTGTTCTGACTTTTGATATTGAACTTTTCCATCATCTCTTTCCACAAATGTAGTCAGTTTGGTTCCTGTATATTCCATCTGGTGAATTCCATGTGTATCATCATCATTTGTGTTGGTGAAAACCTATATTTTCAACGAAAAGGTCATTGGTCTGGCAAAATTTTCTTCAGTGATCTCCAGCAATGTTTGTATCACCAAGGCCATATTTTCTAACTACTGAGCCTTCTTCATTTCCAGCTTTTGCATTCCAGTTACCAGTAATTGTCAGTACATTCTGATTGCATGTTTGATCAATTTCAGATTGTAGAAACTTGTAAAAGTCTTCCCTATCTTCGTTGAGGCCTTAGTGATGGGTGCCTAAATTGAATGATAGTCATATTAACTGGCCTTCCTTGTCGGGATATGGATATTACTCTATCACTGACAACATTATACTTCAAGAAAGATCTTGTCATTTTTTGATAATAAATGCAACCTTTCCATTTCTCTTTAATCTGTCATACCTGCCATAGTAGACCATATGATTATTCGGTTCAAAATGGCCCGTATCAGTCCTTTTTAGCTCACTGATGCCTACAATGTTCATCTTTATGCACTCCATTTTCATTTTGATGATTTCTAATTTTCCTAGATTCATATTATGTATTCCATCTTCCAGTTATCAATGAATTTGTACAGTTATTCCTTCTCATTTTGCATTGTGCCACATTAGCAAATAGAGGTCCTTAGGGTTTTATTCCATTCCCATCATTAAGGTAGATTCTACTTTGAGGAGACAAGTATTCCCTAGTCATCTTTTGAGGACCAACCAACCTGGGAGGCTCATTTTCCAGCACTATATCTGACAGTGTTCCTCTGCTATTCATTGGGTTTTCAGTGGCTAATTGTTTTGAGAGTGAGTTAGCCCTGTCCTCTCTAGTCTGTCTTAGTCTGGAACTCAGCTGAATCCTGTCCACCACAGTATCTGTAATACTGGTGGCATAGATTTCAGCATCACAACATCATGCAAGCCCCCATGGTATGACAAACTGACAGACACATGTGGGGGAAATTCCTTTAGGTTGTTAGGTGCTGTTCAGTTGTATACAACTCATAGCAACCATGTGTACAACACAACAAAACACTTGCTGATTCTGTGCCAGGCATAGGCACACAGTCTTTGTATTTAAGAGCATTGTTGTAAACACTGTGTCAGCCCATCTAGTTGAAAGTCTTCCTTTTTTTGTTATTGACCTGCCACTCTCCCAGACATGATATCCTTCTCCAGGCAATGGTCCCTCCTGACAACATGTCCAAAATACATAAGATGCAGTCTAGCCTCCTTGGCTTCCAAGGAGCACCCTGGTTACACTTCTTCTAGGACAGATCTGTTCGTTCTTTTGGCAGTCCATGGTACATTCAATATTCGTCTCCACCACCATAATTCAAAAGCATCAATTTCTCACCTGTTTCCCTTATTCAATGTCCAGCTTTCACAACTGTATGATACGACTGAAAATACTATGGCATGAGTCAGGCACACCTGTCTTCAATGTGACATCCTACTTTTCAGCACTTTAAAGAGGTCTTTTGCAATAGTTTTTCCTACTGCAATGTGCCTTTTGATTTCTTGACTGCTGCTTCCCTGGCTGTTGATTGTAGAACCAAGTAAAAGTAAAACCTCCTCAGTAGTGCTTCTTGTTTTTGTCTATTTTGTCGTCGCCGTTCTCCTTTATACTTTTTAACCTTGCTGTGGTGCCATTTTTGTTTTAAGACACAGCAGGGTCATATTGGTGAACTCTGACTTTCTCTTATGTCTGGGGACAAGTTCCATTTTGACATTCCACCCCATGTTGTGATAAAAATAAGCTGGTAAGTCGAAAAGGTGCTTATGAAAATGCTCAGTAATTTTCTAGCTAATATGTTTGTTCTTTCTTGCCTTTTTTCTTGTTTTTTATTTGCATTATTTTTTCTCATTCAGAATTATGTCACTTACCACCTATTGACTGTTGTTGTTGTTGTTGTTGTTGTTGTTGTTGTTGTTGTTAGGTGCCGTCGAGTCATGTCTGACTCATAGTGACCCTCATAGGGTTTTCAATGGCAGATTGTTTTTCAGGATTGCCTTGGGAGTGGGTTGCCACATCCTTCTCCCATTTTTGCAGTGCTGGGAATTGAACTCAGGACCTCAGAGACTGCAGAGCAGTGCTCTACCAACTGAGCTAAATCCCAGCCCCATCTATTGACTGTAACACAATAAATATTTGTTGATGGAATCAACGTATTAAATATGACCTAAGACAGTGCTCTCCAACTTTTTTGGCACCATGGACTGATTTCATGAAAGACAGTGTTTCCATGGAAGGTGACTGGTGAAAGGGTAGAGTAGAGAGGGGTCACTTATGCAGTAGTATGAGCGATGCGGAGCAGCTGTAAATACAGACACAGCTTAGCCTGCTTGCCCACCACCCACCTCCTGGCTCCTAACAGGGATTGGGGGCCCCTGCCCTAAGGTACTTAATAGAGAAACTCAACCATTACTGTTAGTTATCAGTTCCAGTTAAAATGGCCTTTTATATTTCACATTCTTCTGCGAATGCCTGTTCTTTTCCATTTTCTGGGAATTAAGATAAATTGTTCCTATGATTTTGCTTTGTTTTCAGGAAGATCGGGAGTTAATATACTTCCTTGGCTCTATGATGTTCCCTATTCTGAGTTGTCTGTTAGGTCTGTTGGGAAAACACACAAAAATGTGCTGTGTGAAAAATTTATGTCCTTTCTCTTTTAGATTTTGCCCCATTTGAGATACGCTCCATGCCCTCCACCAGGCCTTTTCTGAGACAAGCCCTGGTACCGCTCAGACAGAAATAGATCGACAGTACTGATTACCTCTAAAACCTAGGATGAATGGTCAGCTCCCATTCCCTGACACTGAATGTTTCTGACTCTTATCCAGGAAAAATTCTAGATTAGTCCAGAATGTAGAATGACCTTTCTACTCCCAGAACACAGACGCTGAAACCTTATTGGTGTGGACTCTTGAGATGCAAAGGCATTTAACCAAACTACTTTATGAAAGCAGAATATTGAGATTGAGGTAAATATTAGATGAACTATATTTCTAATCAGTTTTCATCATTTTTCACCCCTTTACCTAGAAATCTTATTCAGACAACAGGTTCAATAAGTTATCTTGTTTCACAATCAATAGAACTTTATGTATCAAGGTATAGTCTACTTATATGTGAAAAGAATTTAACTTTTTTCCTAAGTAACTGTACATAATTTCTATATCGTAAGTTCTTCATTATTTCTACACATTTCAGAAATATTGTAGCATTGTCCATGAAGGTGCACATTCTTGGTCAATGTCAGAGTTTATAGGCCATCACACACTGTGAGTATAGTTAGATCTGGAGTGGTGAAAGATATAAGTATTATTTATTAAAACCTGAACATAGCCGGGCACGGTGGCGCACACCTGTAATCCCAGCGGCTCAGGAGGCGGAGGCGAGAGGATCTCAAGTTCGAGACCAGAGGCGGTCTGTGTAATTTAGCGAGACCCTGTCTCAAAAAGTAAAAAAATGGGCTGGGGATGCAGCTCAAGGGTCCAACACTTGCATAGTAAGCAAGCGTGAGGCCCTGGGTTCAACCCCCAGTAGCGCGTGCGCACACACACACACACACACACACACACAAAAAAAAAAACCCTGAATATAGCCAACTCTGAATTATTCATGCCTATGTAAGTATAAGATGGACAGTGTAAACATTGATGGAATATTTGCCTATAGAAGTGCAGTTCTTTGTTTTACAGAGTTTGAGTAGATGTCCCCCTGTTCCTCACAGTTTCAAAACAGTCACCAACAGACCAATACAGGGGCCAGTTCAAGACAGTAAGTAGACATCTACAAAAAAATCAAAATCATTTTCTGAAAGATGAATGTTATGTAAAGTATTTTCAAATACATTCTAGAAAATTCCATCTTTTCATTTCTGGTAAATTGTTTGCACCTATTTTAGTCATAAAATTCTGCTGGTGGGTGGTGTTTTAAATATGGTGGCCTCCTGTGAAAATAATAGAATGTTTACTTAGTCCTCATTCTTTATCTTGTTGATAAAGTGGCCCCTCCCAGAAAACAAACTGCATCAGTAAATGTTAGAGTAAGTCTCAGCAGATTGAGGGTTTCATAAACTAAAGGTAATCTCACCACCTTGAAATGTCAGATTAACAGCTGATCTATACACTAGGAACACTGATTAAGACAGGTAGTTTGGCTAAGAAGCCACACATTAACACCACCAAGTACTGTGCTGGCTGTTGGGGCTGAAGTGCTGAGAATGACATTATCCCTACCGTGGAGGTGCTCTTCCTGTGCACAACCTGCATTTGGAAATTTTCATGATTTAAAGGTCGGTCACATATGGTCTCCAGTAGAGGTTTTCCCAGATGGCCAAGAATATATAGGAACTTTATATTGTCCTCTTCATGCACTTATATATAACTTTCTTGTTTGCCCAGAACGAATACCTACAAGCTAACTAACATGTGCACAGTGATATTTGAGAGACTGAGAGAACAAATAATTCTTTAATTTGTCTTTTGGTAGACTCCTATTGTTTGACATTGTTCAAGTTTAACTTTGTTCTCGTTGGACATTATCCTATAAAAATGGTAAGGAGCTTAGTAAAGGTCTAAATGATCAAAAAGGCAGCTCTCTATGCAGTATGAAATTCCAGTCCCATATCTATCTGCCCACTGCCAAAGAATTTGGATAACTGCATTCTTGACTTACGGAATAGAGGACAAAGTTTTGCTCAGTGATTGTGTTTAAAATATAGAGCTGAAGTAAGTTCATATAAAGCAAATGCACAAGAAGAAAGAATATAGCATTTCTCTTGTAGTAGACACTTCCTTCCCATGGTGACAATAGAAAGGAGTTGTGGTCAGTGTCATAGAATAAACCAGCAACCTACAAGGTGGCATTTGCCCTCCCTCATGACCGTGAGTTCACTTCTGAAAGACATTTCTGAACAACATAGAGTTGGGAATTAAACACAGTAGTACACAGTAAAGTAATGCCTTTTTATGGCAGCCCTCATATCCTTGTTCGTCCACCTTTTCATGTTCTCAGGCAAAGTGAAAATTTTACTGTGAAATATTTTTGCAACGTGAGGTCTTTAAGAGGTTTGTGATGGATATTTCTATTTGCTTCCTTATGCACCATATGCTTAGTCAACAAGAAAACATCAGGCTTAATGAACAATTGAATCATTGTGTCAGGGTTTGAATTCAGGTCAGTGTCCTTTTGTAATTTGTGTGTGTGCTGGGAACAGTGAGTAAGCAAAGAGTGTTCACTTGCGCTATCACAGAGGGTGGGGTGGAATATCCTAGAACCATTAAAGAAAAAAAAAATAGAGAGCTTCCTCCTCCCCACCTCAGTCTGCGACCATGTCTTGGACGGGTACTGTGACCCTTTCTGAGGTTTCTTTCCTGGAGCATTTGAGCACCCTGGATTTACCCTAAGATATATATGTACTTAATGAACTCTAAACTCTATAACTTTATTTCGGAAGGGGGGGAGAGAGGGAGAGAAGGACGGAGGGAGAGGGAGAGAAGGACGGAGGGAGAGGGAGGAAAATGCAGTAGAGATAATCATGTGCATAGTTCATATTCCAGGTTCATTTACAGCTGAACATGATCTGGAATATTACAAGGAAATAAGCTTTAAAATCAAATTACAGTAGAACTTTGCTAATTCATGCCTGACTAATTTGCCCACCCAGTAGTTCTCGCTGAAATCTTGCTGTTCCTCTACTAATTCTAGGGGGGAAAAATAGTAGGCTATAGAGAAGGCTCCTGTTAATTCTTACTTCAAGATTCATTGTATAGAAAGACATACGTTAAGGTATTAAGAACAGTAAAGAAAGCACAAATATAGCTAGCAAATCATGAAGAAAACAGCAGCCGAGAGGCTGGATTCTGTTTTTCTTATTTTTATTGTAGGGTGTTCTTGTTTATGCACGAAATAGAAACATGAATAATTGTGAATAGTATCCTACTTAAAAAAAAAACAAACCTGCTGTAAAGTTTCTTGTAAATTAAATTGTAAAAGAAATAATCTGTAGCAGTAAGTACCAGTTTATGTAAGACTTTAAAAGAGAAGTGAGATAGGCTGTAACATGATTCTTGCAATACTTATATGACAACTTTGTTCTGTGTGTGAAAGCAAAAAGTGAGTGACCTAACTATATTTTATAACAGGTTGACTACTAAGAGTTTTGGTTTGCTATTTGTTAAATGAAAGGTAAAGTAATTTTGATTAATATTCATTGTATTTCCAAATATATCTGAATAGTACCATTGAGGGGGAGATTTGTTATATTGAGATGCTAGTAAAAATGCCCTTTTAAAAGTTTTTATCATTCATTCATTCATTCAGGAGACAGGGTCTCACTGTGTAGCCCAGCCTGGCCTTGAACTTGTGATCATCTAGCCTCAGCTTCCCAAGGTCTGGGGTCACAAGTGTGCGGCACCATGCCCTACTTTGAATGTGCTTTTGCAAGTGCTTTTTGAGTAAGGTTATAAGCAGCCGTGTGTTTTGCACACATGTGGGGCGTTGCCCTGCCATTGGACTCGATCTGGCCATGAGCAGGAATCAGCTGCCGGAGAACTGTGTTGCCCAGAAAGGAGATTTATGTCCATGGCTACTCTGAGAAGCCTTGAAAAAGGCAGGCTCAGAGATTTATGTCCACAGCGGCTCCTTGCTTCTTTCTTCCAGTGAAGATGTTGACTCCAAGTGCTCAGCTCAACACAGCTCTTTATTGCTTTGTCTGTCCTGATCGGTGGCATGGACCCTGACTGCTCCATGCATCGTCCTCATATCCCCTTCAGGGGCCAACCAGGGACCAATCAGAGATTGCCACTCCATATGGGCCTTGGCCAATCAGGGGAGACATGCAAATTTGGGTTTGTACAAAGGAGCAATCGGGGGTGGTTTCTGAACGGTCCAATCAGGAGCCATTTGGTGGTTTGGAAACAGCCAATCAGGTGTCAAGGGGACTGAGGAGAGGAATTAGACACCAACATCATCTTTGGAAGCTTGACACCCAGGAGTTCCAGGATATAGGGGAAAGGTTACTGCCGGGGGAATGAGTCTCAGACCTCCAAGCGGGCCAGAGAGGCCCCTGGGCAAACTACATCTCTAGGCAGTGCCCTACACACACAGCCTTTGGAAAGCATGCCTCTCTAGGTGTAAGATGAGGTGCCACACATGCTCCGTGGCTCATTCCTCCAGCTACAGAAGCTGCTGAAAGTGACCACAAGGGAAACAGAGAAGCCTTCAGTAATGAGGGGAAGGAAGCCTCCATTTGACACCTCATCACCATCAAGTATTTACTGAGTGTCTGTAGTGTTCAAGGCAGGAGAAGTGTTCTACAGATTCCCCATGTTTTAAAGTGACCACGAGGGAAGCAGAGAAGCCTTCAGGAATGAGGGGAAGGAAGCCTCCATTTGACACCTCAGCACCATCAAGTATTTACTGAGTGTCTATAGTGTTCAAGGCAGGAGAATGTGTTCTACAGATTTTCCATGTTTTAAAGTTACCAGAGTTACAAGACCCCAAATATATGTGTTCAGAGTTTGAGTATCCATAAAGTGGTAACAAGTTTTTAAATTCTGCTTTAATTGCACTGATGGAATTATATACTGTTAAAACTCAAGATTTCCATAGTGAAATTGATCAATTGTCTTTTGGCAGTTTTATTCTTTATCCAAGTTCCCAAGTAACAATGAAAAGTGACATATTTAGTATCCATCTCCTTTTGCTGCTAAAATACCCATAACTACCAACAGTCCAATGATCAGACATATTTATTACAATTGAAAATTATTATAAACCTATATATTGGCACTGCTGAGAGCTCTGCCACTGTAACCTCAGACATGAGCAAGGTTACCCAAGGTGGACAGGTTTTTAGCTGAGCTTCCAGACTAGGACAGACTAGGGAGTAGGACCTGGCGAGCCACTCCCGAAACAACTAGTCTTTGAAAACCCTATGGATAGCAAAGAAACACTGTCAGATATAGTGCTAGAAAATGAGGCCCCCAGGTTGGAAGGCACTCAAAAGACTACTGGGGAAGGGTTGTCTCCTCAAAGGAGAGTCTACCATGATGATGGAAATGGAGTAAAGCCCAAGGATGCTCAACTTGCTGATGTGGCATGACTCAAAATGAGGAGAAACAACTGTAAACATCCATTAATAATTGGAACATGGAATGTATGTAGTATGAATCTAGGAAAATTAGAAATTGTTAAAAGAGAAATGGAGCGCATAAACATTGACATTCTAGGCATCAGTGAACTAAAATGGACCGCCATAGACTATTTTGAGTGAGACAATCGTATGGTCTACTATGCTGGGAATGATAAACTAAAGAGAAATGGGGTTGCATTCATCATCAAAAAAGACATTTCAAGATCTGTCATGAAATACAATGTTGTCAGTGATAGAATAATATCCATACGCCTACAAGGAAGGCCAGTTAATATGACTATTATTCAAATTTATGCACCCACCACTAAAGCCACAAATGAAGAAAGG
>VMDO01003840.1:0-135593 GCA_007922755.1 Pedetes capensis
TTTTTTTTTTTTTTTTTTTTTTTTTTTTTTTTTTTTTTTTTTTTTTTTTTTTTTTTTTTTTTTTTTTTTTTTTTTTTTTTTTTTTTTTTGTTGTTTCTTTTTGAATAGTCACAAAGCAGGGTATGGTGGGTCTTATGGTTCTATAAGGGAATGGTTTTCCTTTGTTTTTCTGGGGGAATTTTATCCACATTCACCAGTTCTACAGTTTTTTATTTGTCTTTGTGGGTTAGTATTCCTTGGATAAAAATCTGACTGGATTTAGTATGCTTAAAATCCGAAGACATTGCCTTTTTTCCTTTTAAATACGATCAAGTCAAGACAGTTTTCTTTTGATCGTGGTGGCTCTGAGCACAGCTGCCTCATCTGTTACTCATTTTTCAGAGGTTGATGTGAAATATAAAGATTGGGTGGAACAACACGCAGTAGAAAAATATCACACTGTGACCCTTGGAGCTCTGAGTGGGCATGAATGTGGGCGTGAGGGCAGTGTTTTTCAGCTCTGGGCCTGAACTTGACCGTAACTTCAAAAATTGTTTGTACCCAAGGGCCTTCAGAAATACTCCATTATTATAAATGAATATTTAAAATACATATCATAGTAGATGAAGAAAGAATACAGACTGAGGATCCAGGTATCCTAAGTTTGTGGCTCTTACTTTCTGGCAGCATGATTCTCTGGCAAGTTACATTTCTGTGTCTCTTGTGTTCTAGTCAGTAAAGTGGAGAGGACAGTACCCACTTCATAGGGTTGTTGTTGAGGGTTAAATGAATTTAATATTTGAAAAGTACTGAGAACAGTGCCTGGCACAATATAGGTGCCACTTATGTGTGTATCCCATGCATGTGGTATTTCATCCCTTATTTTATGGATATTCAGATTATAGGAGGGAGGAATTCTCAGTCTTTTTACTTCTTTGTACCGCTCTGTCATTCTAAAATACCTGGTTCTTTGCATTTAGTCATCTATCACATAAGCTGTTTCTCTTTGGTTCATTACTAAGAAAACTGTAATTATTTGCCACTTGCTGTTTGATGACATATTCTTATTTTTGACCATGGGTACAGTTCCAGATTATCCCTTTGACAAATCAGTCAGGTACTCAATTGTCAATTTTATTAATATTTCTTTTTTTGGTACTGGGGATGGAACCCAGGGCCTAGTGCATGTTAAGCACACCCTTCCACCAAAGAGGCCTGCAGCCATGCCACTGTGGCATCCAATCCCATCAGATCTCGGAAACTAAGCAGGGTCGGGCCTGGTTGGTACTTGGATGGGAGACCACCTGGGAACACCAGGTGCTGTAGGCTTGGGAGGAGGACCTAGCAACCCACTCCCCCAAAAAATTAGCTGTTGAAAACCCTATGAATAGCAGAGAAGCAGTAGCAATACTGTTTCTCCTGTGTTACACAAGGTCGCTATGAGTCACACACTGACTCAACACCACCTAACAACAGTATCTACCACAGAGTGACATCCACAAGTGCTTGGTTTTACTCTATGGATCCTGTTTTTTCCCTTGAGCTAGGTGCAGGTAGGGGAGAGTCTGTGCATATTTCTCCTGCCACTTATTTATTTTTAAACTTCTTATTATGAAAAAATTTAAAAGGAGAATGGGACTGTGAATCCCTGTGCCCCAGACAGATGCAACAGAAATCAGCTCAGAGATCCCTGCTCCCCTATCACTGGGTTATTTTGAAGACAATTCTTGACATTTCCTTCATAAACATTTCACTTAATAAATCTTAAAAAAATATAATTACAATCTCTTACAGCTTATTTGACATTCCCTTCCATTTAAACTTTCTCAGGTTCTGGGCTGCCTCCTTGCCATGTTCCTGAACTTTTCCATCTATGTTTTCTCCTTTTTCTGGATCTGTAGATTATTGACTCCTGGGTTGCAAAGGGTCCTAGTCTGCTGTACTGAGAAGTGCCCTGAGGGCTGATGGTTCAAGGACAGTTATCTTTTCCCACCTCTCCTGCTGTGTCTGTGTGGGCCCTGGCCTCTGGCAGTCTGTTCCTCATTCGAGTGGGGTCACCAGCAGGTCTGAGTTTGCTTCCTGTCTTCTCAGAGCCCCAGGCACAGGGGGCTAGCTTGGTTACCCTCTCATCCAACACTGGTCACACTACAGCCAAGATGTGTAGTACCCCGATTGGCCTCAGTCATGTCCTCAGTCATGTCCACACCTGTGTCCTCAGAGGGGACTGAGTACCAGGAAGTGGGGACTCATCAAGGGAAATCAAGGTGTGACACCAGGAGATACATGTCCAGCTAGTTGCTATTCAGTCTGTGTTGGAGCACTTCTTGTGACCACACACACTGTGTCCTGTTGTTGTTGTTGTTGTTGTTGTTAGGTGCCATTGAGTCGAGTCCAACTCATAGTGACCCTATGTACAGCAGATCAAAACACTTGCCGATTCTGTGCCAGGCAAACGATCTCATTTATGTTTAAGCCCATTGTTGCAGACACTGTGTCAGTCCATCTGGTGGAGGGTTTTCCTCTTTTGCATTGACCTGCCACTCTCCCAAACATGATGTCCTTCTCCAGGGATTGATCTCTCCTAACTACATGTCCGAAATGTGTAAGATGCAGTCTAGCCATTCTTGCTTCCAAGGAGCACTCTGGTTGCACTTCTTCTAGGACAGATTTGTTGGTTCTTTTGGCAGTCTATGGGCCTAGGACCTCTTTTTGTGTGTGTGTGTGTGTGTGTGTGTGTGTGTGTGTGTGTGCCTTTCTTGCAGTGCTGGAGCTGGAACCCACGACATGCTAGGCACACTGTACCTCTGAGCTTTGCTCCCAGCTGTGCCTGGGATCTCTTAAAGAATATTCCACACACCTGAACCCCGACTCCAGTGTGTCTGAACACAGAGACAAGCACAGAGGACTACCTGATTGTATCACTTCCTTGTTCTAGCTCTTATCTAGACTTACCTTACCAGAGCCTGGGATTGCATTTGCTTTCCTGACAATCACATCTCTATTGAATCACTGATCTGTTAATCAGCCAGAACTCCATAGTCTTCTTCACCAATCCTATACCTGATCAAATGAGATCAGAATCCAAAAGCTGAGCCAGGTGTGGTGGCGCACACCTGTAATCCCAGCGGCTTGGGAAGTGGAGGCAGGAGGATTGCAAGTTTGAGACCAGAGGCGGTCTGCGTAACTTAGTGAGACTATGTCTCAAAAAGTAAAAAAATGGTCTGGGGGTGCAGCTCAGTGGTCCAGCACTTGCAAAGTATGCAAGTGTGAGACCCTGGGTTCAACCCCCAGTACCGCAAAAAAAAAAAAAAAATCCAAAAGCTCATTCTTCTCATTTTCAAGCATCAGTTTGTTTAGATCTAGTCAGTTTGGGCAGTCCAATGAAATCATTTGGTATGCTGATATTATAGTCGTAATAATCAGAGTCCCTTCCCAGGTTTGAATTATGTGTGATCTCTTCCAGACCTTTATCCAAGTAGTTGACAAAATGTTGACTAAGTCTAGAGATGGAATCCCAGGGCACACTGCTAGAGACCTCCTTTAAACTACTCAGAGTCCATTAATTGGTTATTCAGCCAACTTCAAATCCAGCCAATTCCAAATATGCCTAATTGTATTACTATTTAGCCTACACTTCTCTATTTAGTTGATATGTTTATCACAGGAGATCTTAAGAGACAGCATGCTATAACTTTAGGTATTTATTCTTTCTCTCTGGGGAAAGCTAGTCTGAAATGACCTGTGTTTTCTCCCTCTTGGGTATAATTCATACCTTAGGTTCAATCCCCAGCACCACAAAAATGGGAGAAGGATATGGCAGTCCACTCCCGAAAACAATCCTGAAACAGCCAGCCTTTGAAAACACTATAGGGGTGACTATGAGTCAGATTGGACTCCACAACATATATCAACAACAAAGGAGCTGAATTGCTTTATTGGCAGGGTACTTAGAGTGTTGGTACATTTGTTTTGTGCAGAGGACCTTGTAGGAGTAAGCCATGTCCAGACACGTGTGATAACCAGTAGGTAAGCGCACTCCATTGTCCAGAGGCTCAGGTCTTGCATTTCCTAAAGGTCATGTTGTAATATTGACTGCCTTGTCCCCGACCCTAGTGCAGCTCCCCCAGCCCCCCACCATTAGGGCACTAATAGAGCCTGAGGGAGTCTTTTTCTTAATGCTATTTCCCCCATCACAGGCAGGATGCAAATCCTGCTGGCTAATGAAGTGTGGACTTTTGTTTCAAAATTAGTAGTAGATACCAATACACTACAAAGCAGCCTAGTGCTCTGTGGCAGATTTTTTTTTGTTAATATTTCACATTTTAGGATGAATTAGTTTGTTTATTTTGAAAAATTTACCTTATTTTGAAATGGATTTATTTTGTTACCCAAGTATATCTGCCCATTTAAGTTTAAGATTACACACAAATGTGTTAGCCCTGTTGCAGTTTGGCACCTAAGAATTCTGACTGTTGAAATGTTAGGCATGAGGATGAATTGGAATTAAATGCCTTAAAGCACTTTCCTGGGGTGGAGGTTGGGAATCAATCTCCTGAATTTGCTCAAGGCCCCTTGTATTCAACCCTTGGATGCATTGTTTTAAGCTTGTATAAATATTCTTAAGAGTAAAATGCTACTTAATACCACTTGAACATATTGCCTTTCACTTGGACTTAAGAAAAGTATTAATTTGTAGAGACTGTTGGAACACTCTGGTTTTGCAGTGCTTTCTGAATTGCTGCTGGCCCGTGGAGGCTCAGTCAATGACTTGCTTTCTGACATTGGCTCTGCTACAGAGCCAATAGTTCCAGGCGAATGTAGATCCCTAGAACAAAAACCTGGTGTGCATTCACGAGGAGGCAGGGATTTGTCTGTCTCTGTGTAGCCAGCGCAAATTACGGTGTTACTGCTGACTGTTTGCATTAACAGCTACTTATAGTCCTTGACTCAGCATATACTTAATATGCTATTTTTCCACATAAGAACTTTTTTTCCATTTGCAAGGGAAAGAAAGCTTTTCTTTTCTTTTCTTTTCTTTTCTTTTCTTTTGCAGTACTTGGCAGTTGAATGCCTGGCCTCACATATGCTAGGCAGGTGCTTTACCACACTGAGCTGTACCCTCAACCCTTTTTATTTTTTGTTTTGAGACAGGGTCTTACTAAGTTGTGCAGGCTGCCTCTGGATCCTCCTGCTTCAGCCTCCAAAGTTGCTGGGATTACGGGAGTGTGCCATGGCACCTAGCTTATTTTTTAATTGTAAAAATAATCCTCTTTCCAAAGATAACCACTGTTAATAGCATTTTACTTACTCTTCCAGAGAAAAGAATTTGCAGCCAGGCGTGGTGGTGTGCACCTGTAATCCTGGTGACTTGGGAGGTGGAAGCAGGAGGATCATGAGTTTGAGGCCAGAAGGAGCCTGCATAACTTAGCCATAGACTGTCTCAAGATAAAAAATTCAAAAGGGGCCAAGGTGTAGCCCAGGGATATAGCACTTGCAAACCATGTGCAAGGGCTTGGATTCAGCCTCCTAGTACTGCAAAGAAAAAAGAATATACATATACTGTATACATAAGTGTATGTGATGTATGTGTTTAATCTTATTCAGTGGATTTACCATTCGAAATTAATTTTTATTTTCTGTAAGGGTAGTACATTTTACAAATTTTGGACTAGGAATGTGGCTCCATGAAAGAGCACTTGGCTAGCGTGCTCAAAGTCCTGGGTTCAAATCCCTAGCACCATGAAAATTATTTTATCTGAATAATAATAATAATAATTCAGATAAAATAATAATTAGTATTATCCATATAAAACACAAGATATGCAAGGAAAAGTCTCACTTCCACTGCGGACCATAGCCTCCTTCCCCCATGGCAACTACTGTGATCAAGTTTGTATATGTCTCTCTGAAGATACTTTTCACATCTGCGAGCACGTATGCCTGTGTGTGCCCCTCATGCACTTTTAAACGGGTCTTGCTCATATTCTTGACTACCCTTATAGGTACTGGGTAGAGACTAAAAACATCACTACATAGCCCTGTGTAACTTTGTATGACGTCTGCCTTGATAAGGAACCCAACACAGACAAGGACAGATTCCCCAAACCACCCCTGTCTTTAGAAGGAAAATGACTCTGTGTAACATACTCCATGAATGCAGTAGGCTAAGGAGACCTTGGAAAGCAGTTTTCACTGTCCTCTAAGAGGAGCCCCTCCAGGACCGACACAAGCCATGAGAAGACAGTGTCTGTGAAATTCCCACTGCCAGGGCTGCTGCTTGGATAAATTAAGAGGTCCATTCTCTGAGGCTGTCAGTCTTCCCTTCCAAGACTATTCACATTTATCCAGGGACAAAAGACTTCATGCTGGGTATTTGTATTATGCCCAGGCCTTTTGTGGTAACTAGTATTAGGCAACTTGGATTTGATAAAGATTTTAACTTACTAAAGTGTGCTGTATTTTCAGAAAATATACCACCCTTGAAATATAAAGTTACAAAAAAGGTAAATTAAGGGACTATCTTCATTATAGAAGCATGCACATTTTATACCTAATTGTTTTAGATTATGATCTACTAAGAGGTATTCAAAATGTGATTTCTTCCACTTTGGACACTCCTCCCCCATCAGCATTTTAGGAATATATCCGTTGCTTTCAGGAAAATGTGCAAATATTACATCAAAAGTCTTCTTACCAAATTTTGTGCACACTTATTTTCCCTGTACATTCCTATTCTCTTCTGTATGAGGCAGCTAAGAAAAGTTAAAATTCATTCAGTTGCGGGTCATGTAAGCAAGTTGCTTGTGAAAAACTCAAAGGGTTCATATGGAAATGTTTATTAAGTAGATAAGTAGACAATAGAAACTATGAAACTTCTCAAAGATCTAGTGAACCTTAAAAGGGAACCTGATTTTTTTTTTTTTTTTTTTTTTTTTTTTTTTTTTTTTTTTTTGTGGTACTGGGGTTTGAACTCAGGGCCTCATGCTTGCATGCTTTGCAAATGCTGGACCACTGAGCTGCACCCTCAGCCCACTTTTTCTTTTCTTTCTTTCTTTTTTTTTTTTGAGACAGGTTACGCAGACTGCCTCTGGTCTCGAACTTGTGATCCTTCTTCCTCTGCCTCCTGAGTCGCTGGGATTACGGGCGTGTGCCACCATGCCTGGTTTAAAATGGAACTTGATTTAAGAATGGAAAGAGAAGCTGGGTATGGTAGGGTGTGCCTATAATCCAAGCACTTAGGAGGCTGAGGCAAGAGGATAGACGCCAGTTCAAGGCCAGCCTGGTCTATGTAGTGTGTTCCAGGATAGCCTGGGGTACACAGGGAGATCCAGTCTCAAAAATCCTAAAGAGAAAAAAAAAAAAAAGAATGGAAAGAGAATTAGTGTTAGTTTAGAAGGGAGAATATTTTCTGCATTAGTCATAAATGTAGATTAAATGTATATCCTAAAGGTCAGAACAAAACTGTGATGATACCTTATCGACTCTGCCTTTGTGAAGATACTCTTTGAAGCCTAAGTATTAGCAAGACATTGTAAATGCCCTAAATGTTCAATAATCATGGAGTGGTTGAGTAAGTTACAATACATTAGAATCATGTTAACAAGCTATTTAAAATTGAGTTGATGGTCTTTGCTGAAATGTGGAGCTAGCTATATTTCAGATATTGTTGTTAGGGGCCATTGAGTCAGGCCCAACTCATAGTGACTCTATGTACAGCAGAACGAAATGCTCCTCGACACTGTGGCATGTCTTGAACTATGTCAGTGCTTCTCTTCTATTCACAGGGTTTTCTTTTTTTCTTTGTTCTTTTTTCTTTTCTTTCTTTTTTTCTTTCTTTCTTTCTTTCTTTCTTTTTGTGTGTGTGTGTGTGTGTGTGTGTGTGTGTTACTAGAGGTTGAACCCAGGGCCTTGCACTTACATACTTTGCAAGTACTGTACCATTGAGCTGCACCCCCAGCCCATTTTTATACTTTTTTTTTTTTAGACAGGGTCTCACTAAATTACGCAGAGTGCCTCTGGTCTCAAACTTGCGATCCTTCTGCCACTACCTCCCAAATTGCTGGGATTACAGGCATGCGCCACCGCACCCAGTTTATTCATAGGATTTTCAATGATTGATTGTTTTGGGATTGTGTTTTGGGAGTGGGCTGCCAGGTTATTCTCCCATTTTTGCGGTGCTGGAGATCGAACCCAGGGCCTCAGAGAGCTCAGAGCAGCACTCTGTCAACTGAGCTAAACCACAGTCCATATTTCAGATAGTATTTGCAAGAAAGCAGGATCCTAAATTACACATATATCATGATAGTTGTTGTTGCTCTTAGGTACCTTCGAGTCAGTGTCCAACTCATAACGACCCTATGCACAACAGGCAAAACACTATTGTCAGTGCTTCTCTGCTATTCATAGGGTTTTCAATGGTGAACTGATTTTTGGGAGTGGGTTGCCAGGTCCTTCTCCCAAGCCTACAGTATGTGGTGTTCCCAGATGGTCTCCCATCCGAGTATTAACCAGGCCTAACCCTGCTTAGCTTCCGAAATCTGACAGGATTGGATGCCACAGTGCTACAGCTGCAGGCTATCATGATTATAGCACTGCATTAAATAGATATATAAGAAGAACAACCGAAGTAAATATGCCAGATTGCTCATTGTCAGAATGGTGACATCTCTGGGTTGTGTGTAGGTCTCTGATTTCCAGATGTTCTGAATGTAACATCAGTTTTATAATGACACTGTCGATGTATGTGAAGAAAATAATATGACTCTTGCTTGAAAGAGCTTGCATCTCATTTTTGGAAGCTTTGTTTTAGTGGAGAATTCTCCACTTTTAATCTAGTTAATGAGTAATATTGCTCATCCTCATATCTTACTGGGCAAAGGAACATGAAGGAGAAGCACCAGCTTGTAGGCCACCAGCTTCAAGAAAGCATTCTGGAAAGAATAACTTGAAAGTGACCTTTTCAAACGAGGGGGCAGGTAGTCCAGTGGATTAAGAAAGAAAGATATTCCAGATATAAATAACCCTGTGGGAATGAAGGGGAAAGCTGAGAAGGAGTCAGTTTATTTGATCCTGCTGAAGAGAGTAAGTATGGGATGGAGGGAGGTGATGAGTGACGGAGGTGCCCATGCTCAGTAGGAACATTTTTACCTTTTTTAAGGAAAGCAAAAATTATTTTGGCAGATCCTCAAGACAGTACATTCTAGATGCTGCTAATTGGGAGGTATGATTTTCTGGGCGGAGCCTCAGAGAAGTACATTGCAATGTCTGTTTGCAAGGTGATAGTGACCTCTCTTGGGTTTGGGTTTGGGTTTGGAAGGAGAAAGGCCTAGATTCCAGACATGCCACAGGATGAGAAACAGATGCTTTTTGTACCAAGGAGGCCAAACTCAAAGAACCTTACCCTGGCCGGGTTGCAGACATGTATTTTCTGTAAGTTCCCTTAAAGTATACAGAAGACAAGCTGGGTTAATGGCCTCTGTTTGTTAAATAAAGGAAAGGAAAGGAAGCCTGGTGTCGTGGGGCACACCTGTAAACCCAGCACTTGGGAGGCTGAGGCAGGAGGATTGTGAGCTTGAGGCCAGCCTGTGCTATATAGTGAGACTGTTTCAAAAAACCAAAAGAAAAAGCAAGAAAGCAAGAAAGAAAGAAAGGGGGAAAAATAGAGAGGAAATTCTTCTAGAAATTTCCCATTACTATAAAGGTTTGATGGAAAGGAATGATGACAGGGACTTCTCAGTTTGTACTTTCCATTACATTACATGGGCACTGCCAAGCCTTGGTCAGTCATATGTTTTCTGAGCATCTCATTTACCTCAGGCAGGGTCGAGATGCAAAGAAATAAATGACAAAGTCCCTCTGTCAACAGGGAGGTAAGGAATGAAATATACATGTAAATCTAGAGTCTCCATTGCGTGATATTCTTTGTATTGGTTCTAGTAGGGATGAGGCTGACAGTAAAGACTCTGAAAATCCATAGTCTTGTGACCTGGTCAGACTCTGCCCGAGAAGCCAGCCTCTCTCATAGATGACGGTGCTGCCATCCATGTCTCCCACTCTAGCTTTGAGACCTCAGGCAAGTTCCTTTAATCCTCAACCTCTTTTTTCCCACCTATAAAATGGGAATGATAGTGATAGTGATTCCTACATTGTTGGGTTGCAATGGAGGTTTGAGATGATGAATAATATAAAAAGTTCTTTGTACTGTGTTTGGTTCATAGCATTTGGCCAGGTGATAGTAACTATTGCGTTGTTCTTTTAGACCAGAAAGTTTCTTGAGGGAAGGGCCTATGTGTTCTCCAACATTGTCGTTCTCACTTGACACATTTGGCACCTCTTATTAATAAATACTTGGCACAACTCTTTATCTAATCCCCCTGTGTCTGTTCGCTTGTCATGCTGTGAGGGCTTGCATGTTGCTGTGACGCCGAAAGCTTTGTTGTTACTTCAGATACCAGCATGGTCACCCATGGTGGGCAGGTTTCAGCTGAGCTTCCAGACTAAGACAGAGTAGAGAGAAGGACCCAGCAGCCCATTCCCAAAACAATAGTGATTGAAAACCCTACCAATAGTAGAGAAGCACTGTCAAGTACAGTACCAGAAAATGAGGCCTCCAGATTAGAAGACATTCAAGAAATGCCTGGGGAAGAGTTGCCTCCTCAAAGTAGAGTTGGCCTTAATGACAGGAATGGAGTAAAGCTCTGGGACCTTTTGCTGATGTGGCACTACGCAAAATGAGAACAAGCATAGTAGCTGCAACATTGGGCTCAAACATAAAAAGATAGTGTGCATGGCACAGTGTTGGGTAGTGTTTTATTCTATTGTAGATAGGGTCATTATGAGTCAGACCCAACTTGATAGCACCCAACAACACCATCATTTATCAAAAGAAAGGACAAATGATTTGGACTGCAATTTGAAGGGTTGACAGGATTGAGGTGGAAACAGGAATGGAATTCCAACATAAAAGTGAGTCTTGTACCTGGGAATGGTGGTGTGGGCCCATAGTACCAGCTACTCAGGAGCTGAAGTAGGAGGAGCACTTGAGCTCATGAGTTTGAGACCAGCCTGGGCAACATAGTGAGACCCTTATCTCAAAAAAAAGAAAAAAAGGCATAACCTCTTTTTTGCGATACTGGTGAGGATTGAACCTAGGACCTCACACATGCTTTGCAAGCACTGTTTCATTGAGCTGCACCCCTAGCCCATTTTTATCTTTTTATCTTGAGACAGGGTCTCCCCAGGCTGCCTTTGGCCTTGAACTTGTGATTCTCTTGTCTCTACCTGAGTCTCTGGGATAACCAGTGTGTGCTGTCACGCCTAGTTGAGACTCTTCTATTTATGCTATGGGGCTGGGATTTAGCTCAGTGGGTAGAGTGCTGCGCTGCAGTCTCTGAGGTCCCGAGTTCAATTCCCAGCACCACAAAAATGGGAGAAGGACCTGGCAATCCACTCCCAAGGCAATCCCGAAACAGTCAGCCATTGAAAACCCTATGAGGGTCGCTATGAGTCGGATACCGACTCGATGGCACCGAACAACAACAACAACATTTATGCTATAATCATAGCTAAACGATTGCCCTTATTCCATAATATTGGGCAACATAGCTATTTAATGTTACTCTGGAAAGGATGTTGGGGGTTATGTAGAAACATTTTTCCTTTACTGATGAGGAAACTGAGGCCCAGAGAGGAGGTGGCCGCATGACTGAGCATCCTCTAGGTTCCTGCTCTCCTTATTGCCAGCTCAGTGGTATTTCTTGTCATTCTCCTAAGTAGCCCTTTCAAATTAGTCCCACCAGTGTCTGTAGGCCATTGCCAAATTTTGTTTATAGGGAAGAAAGATAAGCATGGTGAAAAGATGGAAATACCTCGATCTCTTTTTCCCTTGTGAGTTTTCCAGAGACCAGCTTGGCCTCTAGAAAGCAGGACACTTTCCCAGTGCCCAGATCCTGTTCCTGAGAGCAAAGACACTTTCCTGTGGCCAGGATGGGGTCAGGCCCCGGCTGCGGGTCAGACCTCCTATGTGGAAGTCCTCAAGTGGCTGTGACTCACGCTGAGAAAACAAACATGCTCCAGCACTGAACAACGGCACAGAGCTCTTAAGGAAGGGATTACCAGGCCAAAATATGTGAAATGTAAAGACAGGAATGAAAAAGAGCCAGGTGCTTCAGTTTGTGAGTCCAGCCTAAGTGTGGGGGAGAAATTCCATTCAGATGACTCGGTGGCTACAATATTTTTTCCTGTTGGGACATCAGGGAAAAGAGAGGATCTCATCCTGAGTCCTGTCCAGGCAGTTGGCGCCCTTCCCGTGTTGTATTGAAGGATAGCTGTGATGGTACCAAACCCTTGGCAGTCGGCTCTGGGATCTGGGGTCGCGGGAATTTGCTCTATTGCTTTGGGGAGGTCATTCCAACCTGAGCAGAAAAATAAAAGCCAGAGTAGGAAAAACCCAAAAACTTGGACACATACTTGGCTTGAGCCTTGAGTGTTTGGAATGGGGCGGCTGGGTCACACCTGTTACTTTATTAGAGAGAGAATTTAGATGTTCTGAAACTTAGGAGTGGGAATCTGTTCTAAAGCCAGTTCTTATTCATGAATCGTCTCCGTGTGGTTTCATGTTCTTTTCTGAATCCTAGAAAGGTGTCCTTGGAGTGTGATTCACAGTTTGCTATGGAGGGGGGAGGCTGGGATTTAGCTCAGTTGGTAGAGCACCACTCTGCAGTCAATGAAGTCCCAAGTTCAATTCCCAGCACCTCAAAAATGGGAGAAGGACATGGCAATCCCAAAACAATCAGCCACTGAAAACCCTATAAGGGTTGCTATGAGTAGGAAAGGACTCGATGGCACCTAACAACAGAAGGCAGAGAAGACAGGAAGAGGACGTGGCAATCCACT
The DNA here is from genome assembly GCA_007922755.1 of Pedetes capensis. Taxonomy (NCBI): domain Eukaryota; kingdom Metazoa; phylum Chordata; class Mammalia; order Rodentia; family Pedetidae; genus Pedetes; species Pedetes capensis. The sequence continues at coordinate 12,874 of VMDO01003840.1, forward strand.
CCTGAAGCAATCCTGAAAAAATCAGCCATTGAAACCCTGATAAGGGTTGCTATGAGTTGGACACAACTCTGCCAGCACCTAACAACCATAAAGAGAGGAGACAGAGCATGGAGCCACACGACCATGTACAGACATAGTCATCTCCCTCTAGGCGACCTTGTGTGGGCATGGTCATCTCCCTCTACTTTGGATTCTTTAGGACGGGCACCAGGGAAATATGAATTCTCTATGAACAGGTAATCATAACTCACCAGAGTAGTTTGGCTCAATGTAGGTTAATTATGTTGCATCCAATTGGAGCAGTATGACGTGTTTACCTCTGTGTAGGCTAAAATTACATAGAAGTTGATCCTTTCTTGACGTCATTAGAGATGGTACCCAAGGGAATGGGGAGGGTAGAGTGTGCTGCCACTGAAATAACTTGTCCTGCTCATGGTGGTGGCAGTGGAGTCTAGTTCCTTCCTCTGGATTTCAGGGAGCTACTGAAATGTCTCCTGAACTGGGCTGTTCATAGAATCATCATTAACTTCTTCTGGGCTGGGGATGAAGCTCAGTGATAGAATGCTTTCCTGGCATATGCAATACCCTAGGTTCTAGCCTCAGCACTACAGAAAAAAAAGAGAATTGAAAAAAATCAGTTGCTTGTGTTTATTGAGCCCTTACTAGGTTCCAGGGACCATGCTGTTAAGTGCTGTTCATGTATTATCTTATTGGGTTTTCATAGCAATCCAAAAACTAGGTACAGTTGTCTCCTCTTATGCATAGTATGGTTTCAGTTTGCTTTCACTTTGCTTTGTATGGTTTCAGTTACTCATGGTCTCCTGTGGTCTGAAGATGTTAAATGAAAAATTCCAAAAATAGACAGTTTATGAGTTTTAAATTGTTCTGAGTAGCATAATGAAATCTCCCACTGTCCCATGTGCCAGGAAGTGAATCATCCCTTTGTCCAGTGTATCCATGCTGTATGTACTGCCTGCCTGTTAGCGGCCCTCCTGGTTATCAGACAGATTGCTGTGTTACTTCAGTGCTTATGTTCAAGTAACCCTTATTTTCCTTAATAATGGTCCCAAAGCACAAGAATAGTGGTACAGAGGGGGTATCAAGGCATAAAACCTGGAAAAACAGACTAACTTTGGTACTATGTGGTGACACTGAAAGGCAGTATAAAAAAACAGTATAAATAGGGTTGGGGACCAACTGTGGTTTCAGGCATCCACTAGGGTCTTGGAGTGTATTCCCTGTGGTTAAGGGGGACCACTGTACTATTTATTGCCCTCACTTATACACAAGGACACTAAACCTACAGGTTAAGTAAATGGCTCAGGGTGTGGAGCCAGATTTCCACACCCAGCTGCCAGTGCCCAAAGTCATGTGTGTCATTCCCTCTGTGTCCCAGAGTGTGCAGTTTTCTTCAGCTTTGCTCTAGGGTAGAAGAATTTCTACACCTGGGCTTCCAGGCATGGGCCTGCCTCTGGATTTTTTCCCTTTCTCTGTCGGTGGCAGATTTGGTCTCAGTATTACACCCATGCTGCCCCAAATTTCTCTCTTTTTCTTTGTGATTTTCCCACGTTGTTGTTGTTAGGTGCTGTGGAGTTGGTGTCCGACTCACAGCGACCCTATGCATGACAGGAGAAACACTATTGTCAGTGCTTCTCTGTTATTCATAGGGTTTTCAATGGTGGGTTGATTTTTTGGGGAGTGGGTTGCCAGGTCCTTCTCCCAAGCCTACAGCACCTGGTGTTCCCAGTCGGTCTCCCATCCAAGTACTAACTGGGACCGACCCTGCTTAGCTTTCAGGATCTGACACAATCGGATGCTACAGTGCTACAGCTACAGGCTTTCCCACATTATGATTTGTAAAACGAAACAATAGTTAATTCTTGTTATTCACAGTACTTATATTCTATAAAGTCACTGCAAATGCTAAATTAGCAATGCTGAAGCATTGCTCCTTGGGAATATTCAGGGTTAGGTTCCTGTGATCTCTCCACATAATGTTTATATCAACTGGTTAATACATAACCTTGTTTCATGTGTGTTTCTGTTTAAATACACTTTCTATATAATTCATTAACATACATAGCATACATTGTTGTTGTTGTTGTTAGGTACCATCAAGTTGGTGTCCAACTCATAGCGACCCTATGTCGCAACATATGAAGCACTATTGTCAGTGCTTCTCTGCTATTCATAGAGTTTTCAATGGCTGATTGTTTTTTGGGAGTGGGTTACCAGGTCTGTCTCCCAAGCCTAGAGCACCTGGTGTTCACAGGTGGTCTCTCATTCAAGTACTAACCAAGTCCAACCCTGCTTAGCTTCTGCGATCTGATGGGATAGGATGTCACAGTGGTATGGCTGCAGGCTAACATTTGTTAACTATGTACAATTCAGATTATATTCATAATATTCACATATATATGTACTTCATTAACATCGAGCTGAGCTGACAGCCAGCAGCACTGTAACTCATGCCTGAACGAAACTTACGATGTCACATGTCCTCCATAAGGAGCATTGCAGCCCTCTTGTACTAAGAAACACTAGACAGCACTTCAGCACTATACTTTGGGGCTGTTATAAACAGTAAAATCACCAGGAGAAAGCACAAAGATGAAAAGCGTGGCACTCAGTAGGCCACAAAAGAGACTGATGGTATGAGAACCAAAAGAAGAACGAGCATTGCCTTGCTCAGCCTCAGCTGGGAACCTGTGTGTTGAGTGACACAGAGCTTTCACCACTTTGCCTGTGTCTGAGAATGACACAGAGTTGTCACATGTATTGGTTTTGGGTAACAAGTAAATTTTAGCAAGTAGGCAAATTCACAAATACAGAATCCATGAATGATGAGGGTGGACGGCACCCATTTCTCCAAAGTATTATCTTAAATATGCAGAACCTCTGTCACTTAATCCAGCATGCTTTTAGGTTCCGCTCATCTAGTAAGTGACTTTATTCCCTCCTTTTTAATGTTTTAGTTATTTAAAAAGAAATTAGAAGACAGAGGCTAGGTGGGCAAGTTGTACAGGAGAAAATGAAGGGATAGTAGGAGATGGAATTATGTCCCAGTGGGGGCCGCTGATGGGTTTGCAGCTCCATAATGAGATTTGATAGATAACTGTGGTTGCTCTGGGGACGATAAACTTGAGGAAAGAGGTTAGAGCCACAACATTTAATATAGTAGCTACTAGATATGTGTGGCCATTGAGTGTTTAAAAATGTGGTTGGTTCTGATTGAGGTATGCTACGTTTATGTGCGTACCAAATATTAAAGATGTGGTATGAAAACAAGAATGCGAAGTATCTCAATTTTTTAATGTCATTTACATGTTGAAAGGATAATCTTGGGAAATGTTGGGCTCAGACGGATTTCACCTGTTTCTAATTTTTCATGTGACTACAAAAAGCATTTTAGATTGCATACAGTTCTATTGGACAGCATTGGACCACAGGGGAAAGGTGTGATGACAAAGGCCACCCCAGGACAGCAGGGATAGGGATGGGAAAGAGGGAGGGAATTTGAGAAGTATTTAGGGTGTGTGTGTGTGTGTGTGTGTGTGTGCGCGCGCAACAGCTGCATAGTGGCTTTGGTGAGTGAGACAGAGGACAGAGTTAATGACAATGAAGTATGGAGCTAGTGTGACGAGCTGGGGGGTGTTGGTTTGTGGGGGCAGTGAGGGCAAGTAAAAGCGATAGAGGTGTTCAGCTGTCTATTTGCTTGAGTGAAGCTCTGCAGAGGTAGATTTATGGCTGAGGAAGATCTGTGAGTCATCAGCAAATGGGACCCTGAGAGGGACTGAGAGTCCCAGAGAACATGTAGAGAGAGAAGGATGTGTTCTGAGGGCAGAGTGAGGGCCACCAGTAGGGACCTGGAGATAGGACCGTTAAGGAGCAGAGGCCAAGGGAAGATGTGGTGTGAACATGAACTATAGAACAAGCTTGTAAATGATCACTTACATTGTCCATTTAAGAGAGGTAGGAGAAGTCATCATTAAGCAGTTTCTACACTTGATTATATTATTGATTTTGTTTATTCTATTTTTTGGTCTTTGGGGTGTTTTGGGTGGTACTGGGGAGCCAAACCCAGGGCTTTATATACACTTTGCAAGTGCTCTACTTCTAAGCTGTACCTCCACCCCTTTTTAAAGTTTCTTGTCTTTTATATTGAATCAGGATCTTACTAAGTTATGCAGGCTATCCCTGGCCTCAAACTTGTGATCCTGGGATTACAAGCATGTGCCACCGTGCCCTGCTAATTATTATTGTTAATAATAAACATTACACAGTGTCTACTTTGTGCCAGGTATAACACCATGGACTTCAGACAACAGCCCCTCAAGGCACCTGCTGTTATTATCCCCAGGTTGTTGTTAGATGCCACCGAGTTAGGTCTGACTCATAGTGACCCTATGTACAACAAAACAAAACACTCCCCAACACTGCCATGCCCGGCACTATGTTAGTGCTTCTCTGTTACCCATAGGGTTTTTGATGGCTGATTATTTTGGGGATTGGGCTGCTAAGTCCTTCTTCCGTTTTTGTGGTGCTAGGGATCAAGCCTGGGGCCTCAGAACACGTAGTGCAAGCACTTTACCAACTGAGCTAAACCCCAGCCCATCCCCATGCTACAGATGTGAGTAATGAGGCCAGAGCCCCAAAGTGTCTTGCTCAGAGTCACTTAGTCCATGACACCTGTGGTGCTCTAATCCATATCTATCTTGACTCCAGCTCCCACAGTTTGACCTAAACTTTTTGCAACTCCCAGAGTTGCCCTGGCAAGAAGTAGGTAACTGTCTTGAATTTCTCAAACCACAAAAACAAAACAAAACAAACTCAGAAACTAGCTGCCTTTTAATGGTGACCTCAAGGGAGCTTTGGGGATGGATGGCAAATTGTGGCAAATGCTGCATTCCAGGGGGCTGAGGTCAGTGCATGCGTGAGCTGCGAGGCCCTAGCTTTCTGGGCTCGGGCTGCTGTGCACGCGTTTGGACTGGATGCATCTTCACTTCCTGGGCACCTTCTGGCTACTGAGTGTGTGGTGCCCCTTGTCTTCCTGCTTCCCATCATTTCACCCTGGTGTCCATTTCAGTGCGGAGTCCCTAGGATGCCAGGCCAGGGCTTCTTGTCGTCCACCCCTCTGGGCCATGCCCGGCTCTGTGAGGAAGAATGCCGGCTCCCAGCCCAGCCCTGCCTAGCCTCCTGCCTGAGGTTTTTTACTGCACTCGTCCACTTCCATACATGGAAGTGGGGCTTGCCAGCCTGGGCCAGAGCGTCTGCAGCAGGGGGTTGTTTCCCCACAGCTGACAGACACCGCTGGCTCACATTTTAAAAATGTATTCATTGAAAGAAACCCTGGCTTTAACCACATGTGTCTGCAAAGAGAGAGCTTGGGCATCTCACAGAGAGATCAGGCGTTGAACATTGCAAGTTAGGCCTGAATGCTTTGCTCACAACACTCATCTCCAGCTTTGTGTTTTAGAAAGCTCTGATAATGTGATGATAAGCTCTTAAATCATAAAATAGGTAAAGAGGCTTTTTGGGAAACAGAGATACACTTTCTAAACGTGTGTGTATTACCATATACCATACATACGTGTGTGTGTGTGTGAGAGAGAGAGAGAGAGAGAGAGAGAGAGAGAGAGAGAGTGTGTGTGTATGCGCGCCCTGGAGATTGGACCCAGGGCCTTGCACATATATGCAAATGCTTTACCACTGAGCTACCCCTCTAGCCCATTGATACACTTTTGTCAAAGACTGGATAAAAAGAGAAGAAAATCTGAGCAGCCCAGCTGGAATGTAGTGCTCAGAAGAAATGAAATGGTTAAGCCAGCCCAGATTTTGGCCTCAAGGGCAGAGCCACAATCTTAACAGGTACAGACCATGAAACTGCCAAGAAGGACTTCTTTAGTTTTCTCTAGGCAACACTTTTGTCATGTACACACCTAGGGTTCTGCCCAATTTTATTTCCTTTTGTTTCATGAATGAGCTGGGGTTGGACCTTGTTGAGTTTGAACTTCTAGGAAGTAATGTAAGAGGCACTTATAAACTGCCTTTACTGAAAAGCATTGCAGACCCCCAAGAGACATCTCACATCTCCAGCCCTTGTCCTAAACCCACAGCCAATTTGGATCCAGGAAGCTGTACTTGATAAACCTCTGACAAGAGACCACAAATAATGCCCTCCAGCGATGACAGAAAGCTTCCTGAAACCCCCTTGCAGTACCAGGCCTGAAAGACTGCTTAATTATGTATTCCTCTTGCCCCTGCCCACAACTTTTCCCTTTATTTAAACCTGAAGCTCATGTAAATTCCCCAAAGACAGACTTGGGGTCACCTGTTCCTCTTTCCCAAGTACACATTGATTAAATCTCCTTTCTGTTTTTCATCATTACACATCTCTTTAAGTGGCATATTGGGGATGAGTTGTTAGTTGCCATCAAGTTGGACCTGACTCATAGTGACCCTGTGTACAACAGAACAAAACACCACCCAATACTGTGACATGAACACAATCTTTTTTATGTTTGAGCCCATTTTTGTTGGAGACATTGAGCTGGGTTTTAGCTCAGTTGGTAGAGCGCTGCTTTGCAGCCTCTGAGGTCCCAAGTTCGATTCCCAGCACCGCAAAAATGGGAGCAGGACCTGGCAATCCACTCCCAAGGCAATCCCCTCCCAAGGCAATCCCGAAACAATCAGCCATTGAAAACCCTCTAAGGGTCGCTATGAGTCGGACACAACTTGATGGCACCTGACAACAACAACAACAACAACATAGTGTTTCTTCTCATTTTGAGTTGTGTCACATCAGCAAAAGGAGGTCCCAGAGGCTTTACTCCATTCCTGCTGTTAAGGTTGAGTCTACTTTAAGGAAGCAACTCTTCCCTAGTTGTTTCTTGAGGTCCTTTCAGCCTTGGGGCCTCATTTTCTGGCACTATATTTGATAGTGTTTCTCTACTATCCATAGGGTTTTCAATGGCTAATTGTTTCAGGAGTAGGCTGCCAAATCCTTCTCCCTAGTCTGTCTTAGTCTGGAAGCTCAGCTGAAACCTGTCCACCATGGGTGGCCTTGGGGGTATCTGAAATACCTGTGGCATAGCTTTCAGCATCACAGCAATACTTATGCCCCCATAGCACCACAAGCTGACAGACATATGGGGGATAGGGTGGCAGAGTCTAATCTGGGAATTGGAGCTTCACCCAAAAGTCTGGTAACAGTAATAGCTGACTAGAGATTCTAAAGTAGTTTGGGGAAATAATGTGAATTTCGTGTGGAGCTGTCTTCACTGGTTTCGTGCACAGTGCTGGTCCTTTCTGCCGGATTCATTACCATTTGATTTGGTTCTTTCTTCTGCTGCCATCCTGGGTGCAGTTCTTGAAGATCACTGAATTTTCTTTGTTGTACACCTCACATCTAGTTAATGGTGATCTCTGAGCTTCATTATAATGGAATCCAAATCATTATAAAGCCATCATTCAAGATTGTAAAATTCTAGAAGTATGCACTGAACTCTTTTTGCTTTAGGGATGAGGGGGTGAAAAGCCTCCTTTTAGCCCACCCTACCCTCAACCCAAAACTAGAATCAGTTCCTGTGTTAGATAAGATCTTAAAAAAGAAAATCATACCTTCTAGGCTTTTCCCATCATGATTTATTTTGAGCTTAAAACAGAAAACCTTAAACTTCATCTTTGTACCCGCTCCCTTCCCCCACTGGATCCCTCTCTTTAATTGTATGAAAAGATTTTGAAATTCTTCCTTGATTCTTTCCTGCCTCAAGGGAAAGGGGTGACCCGGCAGCAGCTTTATTGCTGGAGTCCATGATATTGATCTGAATTCTTCCTCTTGCTCTTTTGCTAGTTAGAAGATTCCCCGCTGTGACAGATGGATGTGGATTCAGAGGGCATTGAATTTGGAAGGTGGATGGGACTACCTTCTGAGTTAAAGGGGTTTTGAAAATCTCTGTCTCTCTTCTTCTCTCTCTTCCTCTCCCCCCACCCCTCTCTCATGTTTCTCAAGCTTCAGCTGTCATCAACCTACTAAATTGTTTTACCTGCGACCAGGACTGATATTTGGGGCATCTTATTCCTGAATGTTGGTCTTTAGCATTATCCCAGCAAGAAGCTGCTGGCCAAATGGCTTTTATCACAGAGTGTCTGGCCTGGACCTGGGGCTGAAGGATGGATCGCCAAGGGGTTGGAGGCCCTCCCTTGGCAGCACCTTTCCAGATTCAGGAAGGGAGGTGGGGCCATAGCCACAGAGGCCAGTGGAGGGAAGAGGAGGCTGTTGCCGCCTCTGCTGTTTCCTGGTTCCTGTGCCAAGGTGTGGATTTAATATTACTTTAGAGACTACAGCTCTCAACCACAAAGAGCAGGGGGAGAGTTAGGGAACCGAGTTGGGACCCAATTCTGTTATGCTTTCCTCATGAGCTTGTTCCAAGTTAAACATAGAGTGGCGATTTTCAACCCTGGCTGATAGTCAGTCCCCTGGGGAGCTGTTAAAAATACATATTCCTAGCCTGTTCACTATTCTGTCCCCAGGATAGAGCACAGTGCCTGGCACTGTGTAGTTATATACATGATTATAGCAAATCAGTTAAGTGCCTGGGAGCGTGTTATGTCTGCCCATAATGTTTAGGAAAGTGAGTAGGTACAGTGTCTTAGCCAACCATTCATACACACAGAGTCCGTCTCAGGTAAGCATCCATGAGCCCCCTTCACACTGACAAGCTTGAAAGGTCCTGATGATTATCTGTGTTAATGTGCTTTTAAGTTGCCACCGTGTTCTCTAGTGCTTCGTGATCTAGAATGAGTCATATAAGTGAGAGAGTGCCGAGAATAAATAATCATAACAAATGTAAGTGTAAGAGTTATGGCTTCCTTTGATCGGGTGTACCCTTGGTCAGCTGTCTAAGCACTTTGCATGTATTTGTCTGTCTTCACACAGCCCTTGATGGAGGCACTGTTGGATTGAGTAGTTTTCCTAGTCACGTTGCCAAGTGTTTGAGCCAGAATTTGAACTCTGGCCCTGGGGTTGTATTGAACTGCCTAATAACTGATAAAGACTATCATTTAAAGAGACACCTTCCATATGACAGATGCTGGGAAAGAAGGTACTTTACATGTGCAGTCTCACTTAATTCTCCCAAGGATCCTAATGAAGTTGGCATCATTACCCCCATTTTACAGAGAGAAAAATGGAGGCCCAGAGAGATTAAGAGATGTACCTATTGAGCTAGTAAGCAGCAGAATCACCTGGTCTGTTGGTCTTTCCTCCAGAGCCTATTCTTTTTCTCTGAGCACCACCGTGTCTGGTGGGGAGCATGGTATGAGGCATACTCGGGAAGCAAACCTCTGTATTTTGGCAGGAATTTCTCAGCAGGGTGTTACTAGAGATATGGTGTGCTCAATACCTGAGCACACCAATCACAGACTTTTGCAAGTTCAGAAAAGTGGCTCAGAAACCTTAGTTCTTACAAGATGGCTGCTGTGGTTTGGTTGTCCTCTAAAGGTTTGTGTGCTGGTTGCTTGATCCATAATGTGGCAGAATTAAGAGGTAGTGGAACCTTTAAGAGGTGGGGCCCAATGGAAGGTTATTCGGTTACAGAAATATCACCCCCCCCAAGGAGTTAGTGCTGGTCTCTCTGAGTGAGTTCTTGTGAGAGTCAGAGTGGATTGTTGTAAAGAAATCCACCTGAGCTGGGCTTGGTGGCGCACACCTGTAATCCCAGCGGCTTGGGAGTTGGAGGCAGGAGGATTGCAAGTTCAACACCAGGGGCAGTCTGCGTAATTTAGCGAGACCCTGTCTCAAAAAAGTAAACAAAAAATGGGCTGGGGGTGCAGCTCAGTGGTCCAGTACTTGCTAAGCATGAAAGCACAAAGCCCTGGGTTCAACCCCCCAGTACCAAAAAAAAAAAAAAAAAAGGAAGAAGAAGTCCACCCCACACACTTGGCCGCTTCTGCAGGCGGCCATTTCCCTTTCTACTTCTCTGCCATGGTTTTGAGACCAGAATTTCTTGTCAGGTGCTGGGGGTCGTTGGTCCACAAACCCAGGAATAAATGTGCAGATAGCAAAGGCAAGTGAGAGCAAAGGAGGTTTATTAAAAGCCTTTGCCACAGAGACAAAGGGGGTCCTGACCAGGTAGCCACAGGAACATTGTTGCCCAGGGTCTTTTATTGCAAATTTTTAAGGGGGGAGGGGTAAAAGTCCTCTTCTGTTGTTTCTACCTAGACCTCAGTGCAGGTGAGGTCACTACCTGCTTTCTTTGAAGCATAGGTGGTCTCATGGGAAACTCAGGTAACCTAAGCTAACTTAATGGCTCCCTATCTCCAGGCTCCATTTCCTCAGTCCTGCCTGAAATTTGCTAACTCCTTTCATTGTGGTGTGTGTGTGTGTGTGTGTGTGTGTGTGACAGGGCTGAGAAGGTTTCACCAGAGGCTGCACAGGTGGCCTGTACCATCTTGGACTTTCAGTACCCCAAACTGTGAGCTAAATAAATTTTGTCTTTATAAAGTACCCAGCTTTGGGCATTTTGTTATGGCAGCAGAAAATGGACTAATACAGTGGCCTTCTGAACTTTGAAGCACCTAGTATCCATCAGCCCCTTGTCTTTTAGTTAATCCAGCTCTCCAAATACATACATGCACATGTGCGCACACACAAACACACACCATCTCTTCCTACCCCAGTGAGTGTCTCTGGCAGCAAAGAGCCATTTGAGCAGCCAACAGGGTGAAAACAGCTAACACCCCAGTACCTCAAGGATATTTCCAGCCTGTGGTCTGCTGGTTCAGCCTAAAGGAGCTCCTGATCCATCTCTGAAAGATTAACATATCTATGAAAGGGAAGAACTGACAAAATTCAAGCAAGAGAGATGGCACCAGTGTGAAGTGGGAGAGGACTGCCCCAGACACCATGGGAAGAGGTGCTGGGGTGGCTGTGTATGCTTTTGCTATGGGTACCTCTCTCTCACTGGACCCCCATTTGTTAGGTTGCAATTAAAAATACAAAAACAACTGTACTCTTAATACCCATTGGCTTTTTTGGGTTTAACATCTAATGGTAATCTAGAAGACTCTTGTTTACTCTCCAGGGATCCTTTAAAAACCCACCTGGGACTGTCAGGCAGATGATGGTGCTGCAAGCTCGAGTACCTGCTGTCACCCAAATGCGTGAACCACATAGGGAATTTTGACACAGACTTTTGTGTGCTTATGAAATATAGGATCAGTCTGTCCTTCCACAAAGAAACATGCTGTCTTTCCATTTTTCTGGAAGCAGACATCCCTTTTAGTGAATCTTATCTAACCTTAGATGGAGACAAAGGAGTAAAAAGCAATTCACTTCACTCCACCCCTATCCTGTGTAAACCACTGGTTTGAGTGCAAATTGGAGGCAACAGGGATTAGTAAGTCTGGGGCAAACTGGTAGTAGCGTCCTTTATCTCAAGGGAGCAGCCATGCTGGAATGCAGAGGTTGGTCAAATCTTCTGAAGAAGGTTCTGCCTGACTGCTTGCTTGCTTTGTTTTCTTTCTCTCTCTCTTCCTTCCTTCCTTCCTTCCTTTTTTTGTCCTTTCTTTCTTTCTTTCTTTTTTTTTTTTTTTTGTGGTACTGGGGTTTGAACTCAAGACCTCATGCTTCTTGAGTTTGCATGCTTTGCAAGCATTGTACCACTGAGCTGCACCCCAGCCCATTTTTTTACTTTTTTTTTTTTTTGGAGACAGGGTCTCATTAAGTTATATGGGCTGCCTCTGGTGTCGAACTTGCCATCCTCCTGCCTCTGCTTCCCACGTCACTGGGATTATAGGCATGTGCCACTATGCCCAGCCCTTTTCTCCTTTTATTGGTAAATGATGGTGGAGTACAAAGTAATATAGTATTGGCTTCTTCCATTATGCATCCTTTACATCGCTTCTAGCAACATTTTTATTGACCCACAAATTTATGGAGCCTTATGGGTAGTATAAAGTAAAACTCTGATGCTTGTTTGGGTTATAATCCCCTATTTTTCCAATATGCTCCTGAAGTTGTGCTGTTTACATTGAGTTTGACCTCTCCCCCTTCATCCATCTTCATTGACCCTCCTCCCCATCCCATCTTCTCCAATCTTCTCTTCCCTCTGCTAGATCCCTCCATCCTTCTTTCTACTCCTTATATTGTCCCTTCTACACTAAATTTAATTGTGCATTTTTTCTGTATCAATTTATGTATAGGATTTTTTTCTTCCTTTAAGTATGATTCAGCTCCCACATATGAGTGAAAACATATGGCATTTCTCTTTTTGGGCTTGTATTTGTTTGCTTAAGATGATGTTCTCCAATTTCATCCATTTTGCTGCAAATGATATTTCATTTTTTTTTTATTGCTGAGTAGTATTCCATTGTGTATATGTACCATAATTTTATCCATTCTTCTGTTGATGGGCACCTTGGTTGGTTCCATATCCTTGCTATTGTGAAGAGTGCTGCATTGAATATGGAAATGCAGGTGTCTCTGTGGTATGATGACTCATCTCCCTTTGGGTATATTCCCAGTAGTGATCTAGCTGGGTCGTATGGCAGTTCTATTTTTAGTTTTCTGAGGTATCTCCATATTGATTTCCAAAGTGGTTGAACCAATTTACAGTCCCACCAACAGTGTAAGAGGGTTCCTTTTACTCTACAACCTCACCAACATTTGTTATTTGTTTTGTTGATCTTGGCCATTCTTACTGGTGTTAGGTAGAATCTCAGAGTTGTTTTGATTTGCATTCCCTAATAGTTAAGGATGCCTGCAGCCGCAGCCCTGTGGCATCTGATCCCGTCAGATCTCGGAAGCTAAGCAGGGTCAGGCCTGGTTAGTACCTTGATGGGAGACCGCCTGGGAACACCAGAAGCTGAAGGCTTGGGAGAAGGACCTGGCAACCCCCTCCCAAAAATCAATCTGCCATTGAAAACCCTATGAACAGCAGAGAAGCAGTGACAATAGTGTTTCCCCTGTTGTACAGAGGGTCGCTATGAGTCGGATACCGACTCGACGGCACCTAACAACAACAACAACAATAGTTAAGGATGGGCTGGGATTTAGCTCAGTGGGTAGAGCACTGCGCTGCAGTCTCTGAGGCCCCGAGTTCAATTCCCAGCACTGTAAAAATGGGAGAAGGGCCTGGCAATCCACTCCCAAGACAATCCCGAAGCATTCAGCCATTGAAAACCCTATGAGGGTCGCTATGAGTCGGATACCGACTCGACGGCACCTAACAACAACAACAACAGCAATAGTTAAGGATATTGAGCATTTTTTTCATTTTTGTCTTTAACAATAGAGCATATGGATACAGTTTATTAGATGGTAGTACGCCATTTAGAAATAATTACAGAGAAGATAAGGCACCTAGAGAAACTTAGGTAAGCCTGGAAAGGAACATAAAATAACCTGGGTTCCCTGGGTGAATCTGCAGAAGGATATTTCTATTTCCCAGGGAAAAAAAGTCAGATAGAACAGAGTTAAGAGCTTCTAGATAGAAAAGTACCTTAGATAGTGAGGATGAAGGACCTGAGTAAAGGGAGAGGCGTGCATGTGGTTCCTAGAGAAAGAAGAGAGGAGCAAAGGGTGAGAAGTAAAGAAGCAGAAAAGAGAGGGAAAGAAAGTGAAGACGATTCTTAAGAGACATGAGATTTCTCAATTTCTAAGTGCTGTCAGCCAATTCCAATGTACAACATTGTGTTAACCAAATGACATGTTTAAGGCCCAGTTTGTCCCTTGGGTGGCCTCTTGGTGATTACGGCCTTAAGGGCTACACTACTGTGGTCTGTTTATGCCTGGTAGCCTGGGCTGCCTTGGGGAACTTTGCATGGGGAGATACAGGCACATTTGGGAGTTGGAGGGCATGGTTTCCTGGGAGTTCATGGTCTTGTTTACAGAGGAAAGGCCCTGCTTGGGTCAGGGAAGCAAGAAAGAGCAGGAGAAGATGGCATTGATCTAGACAGGATGGTGCAAAAAGAGTGAGAAGGTGAGCTCAGGACTCCCAGTGCTTCAAATAAGATCCCCAGCGGGGCAGCCTTGCATTGGCACAGAAGTGTGTATGTGGATGCATTTTAGGGAGATTCCTAATGTGAGCTCAGAAGTGGACATACACATACCATGTACAAAGAGCTTCACTATTTTCAAAGTGCTTTCTCCAATATTTATTCCCAACAGCAGTGCTGCGACAAGAGGGATCTTGTGTTTTACATGCTAAGGCCTGAGTGTTGTACCATGTGCTTTGCACACTCTTTTTCACAGGATCCTCTAAACAACCCTGTGAGGTAGATGATGTTAATTCCCATTTTTCAAGTGAGGAAATGGAGACACTAAGAAATAAAGCAACTTGCCCAAGATATGCAGATTAACAAATGACAAGTGAGATCCAACCCCAGATCTGTCTCCCAAACCCAGCCAGGTTCTATCAGAAAAACCTTCTGGATCACCAGGCCATCAAAGTCAGAGCCCGAGCTCAAATCCAGGTCCTGAGAGGTGCTTGTTAGGAGTAGAGGAGTAAAGGACTACATGGGGAGTTGGGCTGGTAGATGGAGACTCCCAAAATAGGAAAGAAAGTTGTGCTAAATGTGAGATGATTTAAGCAGCCACTGAAGGGCCTTGAACAGAGGTATATGAGATGGTGGTTGTGATGTTTAAGGAAACTTATTCCTGCAATTTTGTTGGAGGAATTCCTGTGTATTCTTGAATCCAATCTACACCCTTTCATCAGTTTTGGAGGGCTACAAAATCAGATGCAGATTAAAATCGTGTGCAATCCAGCTCTCCACCTTGAATCCAACCTGCATGAGAATCTAATCTATACCTGATTTTGTAGCCCCCTGAAACTGTTGGGAGGGTGTGGATTAGGATGGAGAGAATATACTATGGGAGGGGAAAGACTGGCGTGTAGGCTAATGAGAGGGCTGGGCCAGGGTGGTGACAGAGGTGGGGGCTTGTCACAGGGACAGGCCCACAGGCTTGAGAGACACTTTAAAGAGAAACGCGTGCTGTTCTCTATACAAACCCCTGGCTTGTCTGTTGCTTATTGAGACAGCCATTGCAAACGGTTCTCTGGTGAACCCTTTGGGTATCTGACTCCATTTTAGAAAAACCCATTTCCATTTTGCACCCAATTTTCTCCTCCCAGTGTGTGTCACAGTTGGCAGGTGGTTTGTTATTGCTGGTTTTTAAATTTTCCCCAGTGTGGCCCTCGCCTGAAAGAAAACACTGACCTAACAGGCCACAATTTAAAAAATTTTGACCCCTGCCCAAGCATTTCTGGATTTTTTTTTATTGGCTTAGTGTCTAAGAGTAAGGAATAGGAATTCCCTGGGAATCCCCCCTAAAAAAAAAGGATTGGTGTTTTTGAGGTGAAAGGGAGAGAAGGGTTTTCCTTCCCCACCCTCAGTCTACCACCTATCTTGTTTACAGAGGGACTTTTTTAGAGCTGGTAATTTGCCAGAGATGGAAGAAAAACACTCTAGCCACTTTTAGCTGTTTGCAACAAATGGACAAACAAACAAACAAATCTACCGTACTTCTAGCTTTTTGCCATCTGTTCAGCTGGAAGAGCCCTCCTGTTGCTCAAAGCAGGATGGTTGGCCCAGGCGGCGAACAGGTGAGAGAAACGACCACATTTGTATGAACACAAAGCAAGGCCTTTCCCTGATGGGAAAGTAGCTGCTCTTGGAAGACCATGTCATGAGTATCTGTATAAGCTTTAAGCTGTGCAGTCAGAAGTGCATTTGATCACCGTGGAGTTTGAGGTTAATATGGATGGTTAGGAACATAAGTTACATAGCTAGAGTGGAAGGGTCCCCTTAAGGAAACTTAAGCAATTTATGTAGCCTGTGAGATGACAGGGTCTCACTATGTGCTAGGCTGCCCTACAAATCACAATCTTCCTGCTTCAGCCTCACGAATATTGAGGCATGCCACCACTCCTGGCACCGTCCTAACCATTTTTAAGTACACAATTCAATGGCATTAATCAGTACATTGACGTTATTCTACAGCCATCACTGCTATCACCTCCAGAACTTGTTCATCTTCTCAAACTCTATAGTGATTAAATAATGACTTCCCATTTTTCTCCTTCCTTAGGGTCCCTGACAACCACCATTCTACTTACTGTTGATATGAATTTGACTACTTTAAGAACCTCATATAAGTGAAATCATACAATATTTGTCTTTCTGTGTCTGTTATGTCACTTATCATCATGTCTTCAAGGTTTCCCCATGTTGTAGCCTGTATCAGATTTCCCTTTTTAAGGCTTGAGTCATATTCTAATTGGATGTATAAACCATATTTTGCTTATCTGTTCATATGTTGATATGACATTGACCTAAATGAGATTTTTTTTTCTTTTTTGCAGTACTGAAGGGTTGAACCCAGAGCCTCACACATGCTAGGCAAGTGTTCTACCACTGAGCTGCACCCCCAGCTCCTTTTTTGTTTTTTATTTTGAGATTTTGTATTTGTTAGGAGCTTCTCTTGCAAAGTAGCACAGGCTGCCTCTTGATCTTGAGAGCCTCCTGCCTCACCCTCCTGAGTCTCTGAGATTACAGGCTCCTGGCCCTAAATGAATTTTTTCTTTCTTTCTTCTTCTTTTTATGTTTTATACTTTTAAAATACTTTTTTATACTTTTCAGTGCTGGGGATCAAACCTAGGGCCTTGTGAATGCTAGGCAAGTGCTCTGCCACTGAACTACATCCTTAGGCCACCTAAATGAATTTAATTTAATTGTATTTATTTTTTGCAGTACTTGGGTTTGAACCAAGTGCGCTACCACTGGTCTGCACTCCCAGCTCATTTTTTATCTTTTATCTTGAGACAGGGTCTTGCTAAGTTATATGGGCTGCCTCTGGCCTTGAACCTGATCTTCCTGCTTCTGCCTCCTGAGTTGCTGGGATTACAGGTGTGAGCCACCACACTTGGCCTGAATTTTACTGACTCATTCAACTTTGTGGTTTTTATGAATCTCTGATTTTCCTTTTGTAACTTCATTTTATTTTTGAATGGCAGTTATGAATTCTTTTGTTGTTATTGTTAGGTGCTGTTGAGTCGAGTTCGACTCATAGTGACCCTAGGTACAATAGAACGAAACACTCTCTGACACTGTGCGATACCTGGTACTATAGTCAGTGCGTCTCTGCTATTCATAGGATTTTCAGTGGTGGAATTCTTTAGGGAGGATTAATTTAAAATTTGTTCATCTTTAGAAGAAAGACCTGTGATTTAATGACAAGGCATTGCTTATTTTCAATGTCTGAAGACTGAACAAAGTAATAGTATATGATTGTGGAGAACAGGCTTGCAGAAAGAGGGGTTGATTACTGGCGGGCTTGCCTAGGAATCTTTCAGGCCTTCTCATTGTGGTCTTAGATACCTCTGGGCAATAGAGCTCTGCAGAACTTTCATTTCCCTGCCTGTGACTTTTCTTGGAGATCCTTGAATTTGCATACTTAATACAGAGCTGGAGTCAATTGTCCACTGGGTAACTTCAGGGAGGACAAGTGCCTCAGTTGAGAGATTTAAAATCCACAAACATTTTAGTCAAGAGAGAATTATGATGCCTGAGAAGGAGTTAACCCTAATATTTACCTTTAGAAATTGACAGGTTATTTTAAAACAGTGAAGTATGTTGGTGCAGGGAAGGGAAGCTGAGGTCTAGGGCCTGTCTACCCCCTAGTAAATCCAAGGGGGAAAACACATGCTGTGAATTTATGGTTGTGCCATGGAATTCTGTTTTTAAGGGTTCAGAAAAGCCTGCTGGGATGTTAAATAGGGCAAGCTGTAAGGGGCCAATCTTGAGTGGGGAGGGGATTGGTCTGAGCCTGTCCGCGTAAGGGAAGCCGCCTCTGGTCTCAGTAGAATTGATTTTTGGTAGAACTGCTGCATTTTGAAGTAACCTTAAGCATATCCCCCACTTCTTCTTTCCTTTTTCCTTTTTCTCCCAGTACTGGGGAGTTTGAACGTAGGGCCTTGCATATGTTAGGCAAGTGCTCTACCGCTGAGTCAAACCCCACCCCCTTTTTTATTTTTTATTTTGAGACTGGTCTCACTAAATTGTGCAGGCTTACTCTGGCCTTGAACCTCCGCTCCTCCTGCCTCAGCCTCCCAGGTTGCTGGGATTACAGGCATGAGGCACCACAACTGGCAGTGGCGGCTTTTGCTACTGTTGCTACTGCTGGCTCTCCTCCTTTTCCTCCTCCTCCTTTTTTAACCAAAACTTGTATTAGGATAATTGCCTCTTTTAAAACTAGTATTGGATCATTATAGAAAATTGGAAAATACACTGGGAATGGTGGCGCACAGCTGTAATCCCAGTAACTCAGGAGGCAGAGACAGGAGGGTTGCAAATTCCAGGCCAGAGGCAGCCTGCATAATTTAGCGAGACCCTGTCTCAAGACAAAACTGTGAAAAAGGGCCTGGGGTGCAGCTCAGTGGTAGAGCAGTTGTAAGATATGTGCAAGGCCCTGGGTTCAACCCCATATCACCGGGAAATGGGTGGGGGGAGAGTAAAAAAAATATATGTGTATATATGGGGAAAAGCCACCTATAGAGCCCGTAGCTAGAGGCAATTGGTGTTCATTGCAAGATAGCCTTATCTTTTTCTGTGTGTACACATCTTTGTGTGTCTTATAAGTTTAGAGTGTATTTTGATCATATTTCCATGTAGGAATATATTCTTCAGAAAAATGATCTTTAATAACTACATGGAATTCCACTATTTACATGTACCATAATTTATTTAGCAATTCCTTATTATGGAAAACTGAGGCCAGTTCCAAATTTTGCTACGATAACCAGTGATGTTACAAACTTGTTTTTATGTACATTTTGTGGATATCTTTGTTCTCTTACGATTAATTTCTAGAAAAAGAATTGCTGCATCAAAGACTTTTTCTTTAGTTCTTGTTTGCCTTTCATTTATTCTCAGTGTCATCTTTATTTTTTCATCTTAATTTCTTTTGGCTTTCTCTTTTTTTCTATTATTATTTCCATAAAGTATTGGTGGTGCCATATGGGTTTTTCTATATTGCTGCTGCTGCTGTTGTTGTTGTTGTACTAGGGATTGAACCCATCGCCTGGTACTTTACCACTTAACTATTCCTCTAGCCCAGAGACTGCATTTTTGTTAGCTTCCTTACAATAGTTCCTCATTTTATTTTGTTCTTGTTTTTTATGTAAACATTTTGTCCTAAAAATAAGCAAACATTTTCCAAATTTTTCTTTTGTTTTTAGGTCTCTTTGTGTCTTAAATGCAACATTTTGCTCTTGTGTTGCAGATTGTGTCTGGCAGCTTCATACTATTCATTGTTTATTTGTACTTGCATGCAGAAAATTTTGTCAAGTCCAAGGTTTGTCCATAGATGGTGCATGTACTTTCTGCTCATCCTCCTCACTCTGCTTTCTTGCCAGCAGACTCTCCTTTCAGATCTTGACTTTGTTAATATAAATGTACGTCACCATTTCAGCTCTTGTGTATCTGAAGGGAACAGGGATTAAGATGCGTCCTAGCAGGGAGTGTCTGTGTTCTTTTTCTTCTGTGTTTGTAGGAACTGCTGGGGTGGGGTCTGTTTGTGCTTAGGGTTTTTTCTTTGACTCAGCCTTCATGCTATCTATAAGGTGTGACTGTGAATACGCGCCTGTTTGTCACATCAGTACTAGCTCTTACTGCTCACCTGTAGATACTACTGCATTTCTCTACAACCTCCCACCCAGTGCTTTTCAAATACTGCTTTTGAGAACAGTAACATACTCTGAGTGACATGCCTGTTTTAATTCTCAGACCACTTTGGTCCTCCCAAGTGCTTGCCCATCCAGGCAAGGGGACATTTTTGGGCCTTCACCTGGGTTTGTGTCACTTACTTCTATATACTGCTGCTGCCACCCAGGAGAGCAGTTCCAAGTCTGGCTTGGTAGCCTTTTCAAATCTAGTCCCAGCTATATTTTTTATGTCTAGCAGTGTTTCCTTTTCCTTTCTTCATGTCCTACTGAGCATGAACCTTCTGGGTTACTATTTAGTGATGAAAGACCAACCCATAAGCCAGCATGGATCATTCTGTTTTTTCCCACTGGGTACAGCACTTTTCTTCACTGGCTGGCCTACCACTAAATGTGGCTCTGGGCTATCTAACTTCAAAGCCATTCTCTCAAAGGTAGCCATCCTTAAACTAAAACTGAAATGAGACATTTCTGAGCTCTTTAAACAACAACAACAACAACAACAACAACATATTCTGTGGATCTCTGCTTTTCATGTGGTTCCTAGAGCTCCCCCTGCCTGTGGGACCTGTTGTGGGCTGCCAGCTCTCATTCTTTTGATGTCTGTCTCCAGGATGCCTCCTTGGAAGCTGCAAAGAAGAGTGAAATTACCTGGTGTGAGTGTGTGTGCTGAAGAGGGTAGGTGGGGAGACCCCAGTAACTTTGTTGTCAGGTTCAGAAGGAAATGAGTTTGAACTAGCAATAACCCTGGAGGAGCATGTGTTTTTGACCATGGAGAATATTTCAGTTTTTCTTTCCTTTTCACCCTTCACTCACACTTTCCCTTAAACCGCTCCTTTCCTTTCGTATTCACTGCATAGTGATCACTGCCCAGTAATCTTTTCAGGATGATCCTGTTTCCCTGAGTTCTTCAAAGCAGACCTAGGGGTTAATGTTAGAAGTTGATTTCTTCATTTGCCCTGGCCATTTCCCTCTTTGAATGCCTGGGCTCCCTTTAGCCCTGCCCTCCCCCTTTTTCCTTTAAAAACAACAGTTATTTTTTTTTCCCTATTACAAAGACTTTGAAATACAGGTTGAGTATCCCTTATCTGAAATACTTAGGACCAGAACCATTTCAGTTTTCTAAGTTTTTAGGATCTTGGAATATTTTTATAGACTTTACTGGTTGAGCATCCCTAATCTGAAAATTTAAAATTCAAAATGCTCCAAAATCTGAAACTTCACTAACCCCAGGAAGGAGACACTCATAAAGCTTGGAATTTCAGATTTTAGTAAATTGCGCAGGCTGCCTCTGGCCTTGAACTCATAATTCTCCTGCCACAGCCTCCCAAGTAGCTGGGATTATAAGGTATGTGCCATGGCACCCAGCTCTTTTCAGGCCTTCTTTTACTTAAGTGTTCATTCCATTGGCACAGGCCTAGAGAGTCCTAATGAAACTTCATATCAAGTTAGCAAGGGGAATTCAGTGAAAGAAAGCCCATCTAGAACATTGGGCAAGCAACCTAACTATCAAAGGACCTAAGGCAGGCCCTCACCTAGATGGTAGCCAGGCTTATACAGAAAACCTTCCCAGTCAGGTTAGCTCCATGGCTGGGGTCCTTCAGTCTTTGGGACTGGGAGCCCCTGGCAGCATTAACTTTGAGTCTTGGGGGTCACAACAAATTGTTGTTAAATGTGTTTTGTAGAGGGTGGAGTGTGCAGTAGAGGGAGTCAGTGGTAGAGTGAGTGCTAACATGCACAGGGCCCTTTGTTCAATCCCCAGGGTTAAATAAATAAGTAAATTTTCTTGTGTCAAACTAGAACATTTGAAAATGTTATTCCATGCTGGGGCATGGTGGTGCATGCCTGTAATCCCAGCACTTGGGAGGGTGAGGCAGGAGGATCGCAAGTTTAAGGCCTGCCTGGGCTACATAGTGCCATAGCAGGGAGTAGCATATCCATGTACATTTATCTGGGGCCCATGCTGGTCCTGGTCATGTAGAGGGCACAAGCAATATGTAAGAGCTGCACCTGCCCAATGTGCAGGCACTTGTCACAGTACCAACAGCTACAGTGCCTCAGACAGAGGGTGGCTCTTCCACCCTAAGGGGAGAAAAAAGACGAGCAAAACCAAAAGGTTTTGTCACAGAGGGAATTTTTGGTGTTATGAAAAAAGATCACATTAACCAAGCCGTCTGGTGACTATTACGCCCACAGTGTTGAGGCCTAATTGCATGACATGCAATCAGTGACATGGAGAGACTTCAACAACTCTTTGGAGGATGAGTAATGAAAGCAGGAGGGACACCACGGGTAGAGTGGATTTGTGGCAGTGTCTGTCTTGGAGCTCTTCAGAGTAAGCTTCTGTTGCTCATGATTGTGTTCTCTTAGAGCTCAGGGTCTTAGGCACAGCAAGTATCTAAATATGTATCAGTAAATATATTGCCTGAAAGCAGAGAATGCCAGAAAAGTATCTGTGTTTTGATGACTATGCAAAGGCATTTGATAGTGTGGATCACAACAAATGATGACTAACATTGTGAAGCATGGGAATACCAGAACACATAATTGTACTGAGGAGTCTGTATATGGATCAGGAGGCAGTCATTCGAACAGAACAAGGATGGCGTGATTTAAAGTCAGGAAAGGTGTGCATCAGGGTGTATCTTTCATCATATCTCTTTAATCTTTATACTGAGCAAATAGTCCAAGAAGCTGGACTTTATGAAGAAGAATGTGGCATCGGGATTGGATGAAGATTTGTGAACAACCAGCGTTATGCAGCTGACACAACTTTGCTTGCTGAAAGTGAAGAGGAGTTGAAACATTTACTGATGAAGATCAAAGAACACAGCCTTCAGTGTGGATTGCACCTCACCATCAAGAAGACAAAAATCCTTACAGCTGAATCAGTAAGCAACTTCATCATAAATGGAGAAAAGATTGAAGTTGTCCAAGATTTTGTTTTACTTGGTTGGTTCTACAATCAACACCCATAGAAGGAAGCAGCAGTCAAGAAATCAAAAGATGCATTGCATGGGGAAAAACTGTTGCAAAAGCCTCCCCCCCACCCTTTGGCAGTACTGGGGGTTGAACCCAGGGCCTAGTACTTGCATGCTTTGCAAGTGCTGTACCACTGAGTGGCACGCCCAGCCCATTTTTTTTCTTTGTGAGACAGGGTCTCACTAAATTATGCAGACTGCCTCTGGTCTTGAACTTTCGATCCTCCTGCCTCTGCCTCCCAAGTTGCTGGGAATACAGGTGTGCGCCACTGCGCCCGGCTTGCAAAAGACCTTTTTAAAGTGTTGAAAAATATAGGTTTCACGTTGAAGACAAAGATGTGCCTGACTCATGCCATGGTATTTCCAGTTGCATCATATGCTTGTGAAAGCTGGATGTTAAATAAGGCAGACAGGAGAAGAATTGATGCTTTTGAATTATGGTGCTGGTGACAAAAACTGAATATACCATGGATTGCCAAAAGAACCAACAGATCCATCCTAGAAGTGCAACCAGAGTGCTCCTTGGAAGCAAAGATGGCTAGGCTGTGTATTACGAATTTTGGACATGTTGTCAGGAAGGACCCATGCCTGAAAAAGGACATCAAGTTTGGGAGAGTCACAAGTCAATGAAGAAAAGGAAGCCCCTCTACTACGTGGATTGACACAGTGGCTGCAACAATGGGTTTAAACATAAAAAAGATCATGTGCATGGCACAGCGTTAGGGAGTGTTTTTTTCTGTTGTCCATAGGGTCACTATGAGTCCACCCAACTTGATGGCACCTAACAATAACAAAAGGCTTACTTATTGCAAAGGATCATGAAGCTAGTATCTTATCCTCTTCTTACAATCTTACCAGGTCTTCTTTAAACATTATCACTTTTTGTTACCTGGATTTCTCATTCTCCATTGACCAGGAGCTTCAAGGACTTCCTAAGCTTTCCTCAGGCCACAGCCTGACCCAATTTCATAGCCCTTGGTTTTCAAGAGCTTCCCTGTATCGAACCTCATTGTTTAGTTGATAACCTATGGACAGCCTCTGGTTAGTATTATAACTCAACAGTAGCCCCCCCATTTCTCAGTATTCTTAAGCTCAGAGGATTTCCAGCTGCCATATATACCATGTAATAATATAGGAAAGGGTGATGACATTTGCCAGAGAATCCCCAGAAATTTTCAAATTGGGTTAGTGTCCTGTGGTCGTTTTAAAGAACACAGCAAAATGATGCAGGGATGAGTGGCAGCAGATGACTATGCTGTACAACTGGAGAGTCAGCTTGGAATTGTGTTAGGAGAATATTCTTACTTGGGTTAGAATTTGGCCAGGCCCGAGATTTTATTGACTGTAAGTCACTAATTCCAAGGCTTTTCCAGCAACGATGCCTGATTTTCTTCTTACTATACTTCCTAAATTTCCCATAGTCTACATGTATGACTTTTATCATTATAAAGTTCAAAATAAAATGCCTATTTAAAAATTAATTGAAGCTCAAGAACATCACGTCATTTGTTAAATTGCATAGAGACACACACCCTGTCTCCCCCATCTGTTTATTTTTCAATTAATAAAAGGCAGGGGATGTTTGTGCTTAAGGCTTGAGGACCTTGGCTGCCTGTGTTGGAATCTGTGAATTTAGTCCAAATTGATAGAGTTCTGGTATTTTTGGAAGCTTTTTATTTATTTATTTTATAAAAAACAGCTTAATTTTATAAAAACACAGCTTAAACGAAGGCGTATTTTCTAAAGCTGACCACATAGAGTTCAGGATAAACAGCTTTCCAGTAAGAGCTTTGTGAATAATAGGGATATGGATTTACTGTAGGGGTCTTGAGTATGTTTTAAGGGCATTGTTTTAAGTTAGTGGGAGGCACAGATGAAAGGAGGAATTTCAAGATAAGCCCAGTGAGTAATTGTGCATTGCAGTGAGGAGTTGAGATAGATGGGATTTGCTTTGGCATTCATGCATAGTCCCGATGCAAAAAGTGTATCCAAGCAGAATGCTACCCAGGACTTCTCGGCAGTAGAGGGGCTCTCATTTTGACTAGGATTTGGGAATGGAGCATGTGGTGAATCTAATATTGGAAAATCAGTTCTTATTCTTCCCCCATCATTCTCCTTAAAGCTTTTCTGTCCCTCTCACAACGTGGGCATCAGGTCTCTCCCCCTTCTTCCTTTTGTGCTTTCCCTGTGAACAGTCATTTAATTTATTTCTTGGCTGCTTATCTTTTTATTAATCAGATTTTCTCTCTTGGCTAGGCTCCTTTTCCAGAGGCCTTGCCTCTGTCTCCTGATGTACACTCACCAATTAGAGTGGTTCTGTGCTTAGATGTAAACCTTGGCTTCTGAAATAGTAACTGCACACCTGGCATACAGACTATATCAGAAAACAGCATACCTAGTATGTGGCTGCTTGTATTGTTTCTTGGTCTGAGCTGCACCAGGAGTGAGACACTAAATGATCTTGAAGATTGAACTAGTTCAGCTGGTTAAAAAGAGGGCCTGGCTGCTTCATCTTTAGTTTCCATTGCAATCTTGGATAATTCAAATCAATCACAAAAATTTTTACTGAAGGCTGAAGGCTTTTTGATTCTTAATTTCCTCATCTTGAGACAAGCACTCTACCACTGAACTACATCCCCAGCTTCTGTTTCTTCATCTTTAAAAGAGGAGGTTAAGCTGGGCACCATGATACACACCTGTAATCCCAGCAGTTTCAGTGGCTGAGGCAAGAAGATTTTGAGTTTGAGGCCAGACTGGAATACATGGTGAGACCCTATCTGAAAAAGAGGGAGGGAGGGAGAGAGAGAGAGAGAGTGAGAGAGAGAGAGTTAGAGATAATTGAACAGCTGAGTAATACCTATGTTTCTTCAGCTCCAAAATTTTGTAAGAAAATCAGGTGGTTATATAGATTCAGATTGAGAATGTTCAGTCTTTCTAAGAAACCAGTTAACTGGTTGACCTGCAGTAAATAATCCATAAAAACAGTCTTAGGCCTGGGCACAGTAGTGCATGTCTGTAATCCCAGGTACTTGGGAGGTAGAGGCAGGAGGATTGCGAGTTTGAGGCCAGAGGCAGCCTGCATAACTTAGCAAGACCCTGTCTCAAGATAGAAATAAAAGGGGGTTGGAGATGCAGGTCAGTGGTAGAACACTTGCAAAGTATGCATGAGGGCCTGTGTTCTGCCCTCCAGTACTACCAAAAAAACCCCATTACATCCAGTGCAATGAATATATGGAATAACACTACTACTGTTAATAGCCACATTTAATGAACACCTACTGTGAGACGTTCTAATTTTTACATATAGTAATTCATTTAGTATATACAACCCTGTGAGGTAAGTGCAGTTACCTGTTTTATAGATTCAAAAGTTATGACATTGGGAAGTTAGGTAAATTTTATAAAATTACAAATTGGCAAATGACGCACCTGGGATTCAAATCCAGGTAGGCTGAGTGCACTAAAATTCACTAAATATAAAGCAGTTATTTTATTAGTCATGGTTCTCCAGAGAGAGAGAGAGAACTAATGGGAAATAGATAGATAGACAGACAGACAGATAGATAGATAGATAGATAGATAGATAGATAGATAGATAGATAGATAGGTGGAATTGGCTCACTGGATTATGAAGGCTGAGAAGTCCCACTGCAGGCCACCTATAAGCTGGAGACCCTGGGTTGCTGGTGTGTGGCTCAG
The DNA here is from genome assembly GCA_007922755.1 of Pedetes capensis. Taxonomy (NCBI): domain Eukaryota; kingdom Metazoa; phylum Chordata; class Mammalia; order Rodentia; family Pedetidae; genus Pedetes; species Pedetes capensis. The sequence goes on from VMDO01003840.1 coordinate 39,278, forward strand.
TTCAAGTCTGAAAGCCTCAGAACCCAGGAGCCAATGGTGCAGTTCTCAGCCTATGGCTGGAGGTCTGAGAATCTGATAGAGTAAGTCCTTAGGTGCAAAGGCCAGAGATCCTGGAGCTCTGATGTCCAAAGGGCAGGAAAAGTGTGTGTCCTAGCTCCAAGAGACAGGAAATATTTTTCTCTGCTTTTAGGTTCTAACCAGGCCCCCAGAAAATTGGATGGTATCTGTCCACACAGAGGGCAGATCTTCCACACTTGTCCACAGACTCACTCACCAGTCTCCCCTGGAAACACCCTCACAGACACACCCAGAAATTATGCCCTACCAGTTATCAGGGTATTCCCTGCTGCAGTCAAGTGGACACCTAAAGTTAACCATTCCTGTTGTGGGTAGAGCCCCATAGTGATTTCCAGCCTTCAGTGACCTAGAGGAGCTTTGGGCTTCTCCTGGTGCTGTGTACAGTGGCAAGACCAGGCTTGGAAGGATCAACAAAGCAGGCACAGAGGGATGACGTGGCTGGGGGATGGTCAGTGGTATGAACTCTTGTCCCGTGGGTGGTAGGCAGGGAGACAACAGACTACTGAGTGTTACTGTACTAGAAGAGACCTTAAGATAGAAGAACATAGATTCATCTCCTGTGATGTTACTCCCCAGGCTTCAAACTTCTGCTGTAGCACTAATCTTTGTTCTTGTTGTTGCTAAGTGCGGTTGAGTCGAGTCCAACTCATAACGACCCTATCTACTTACAATGGAACAAAACACTACCTGACACTGTGCCACACCCAGCATCATGTCAGTGCTTCTCTGCTATTCGTAGGGTTTTCAATGGCTCATTGTTTCAGGATTGTTTTGGGAGTGGGCTGCCAAGTCCTTCTCCTGTTTTTGTGGTGCTGGGGATCGAACCCAGGGTCTCAGAGCCTGCAAAGCAAGCACTCTACCAACTGAGCTAAACACCAGCCCAGTCTTTCTTAAACACTCTTTTCACTCGAGGTTCCATAAGAGCAATAGTTCTCAACTGCATCAAGCCCTGCATGCTGAGTGCCACTCCATCCTGCCAAATCTCATTTGCCTCTACCTGCCTAGATTGTTCCTACCACCTGGAATGCCTTTCTTCTATGATCTGCCTGTCCAAGTCCAATTCTTACCTCCACAAAGTCCTCTCCAGCACTCTTGGCTGTCCCTCTTCTTTGGAACATTTTGGCACTGACCTGTGTTGATCTGTGTTTTCTGTTTTGCTTTCCCACCTGTGTGATAGGCAGTTTGGAGGAAGGGAGTAGGAAGAATTTAGATTGCTCTCCTTATGTCCAAGGAAGACTGAGCCAAGTTCTAAATGAGTTTCTGGAATTTCGGACTTTAATTTCCTTGTTAGGAATGCTAGGGATGGTTTGGCCCACAGGATCAGCCCACCAACTACTGGACCCAAATTTCTAGCAAAGCTGTTTAAGAGAAATGAAAAGGGATCCTATTTCATGTTACCAGAATAAATTTAGGAAATTTGTTGCCTAAGAAGGAAGATATGTAGAAAATTCTAAATCATTAATGACATTCACCTGTTCCTATTGAGAGATGCTAGGATACTGTGTCATTCTTTGAAGCTTTTGCTGGTTCAGGGTACTTGGATGCACTAAGCTGGTTGTGACAAATTTCATCTTGTTGGCTAATGCCGATTGACTTGTAGTGGCTTTGCAAGCTGAGTTTTGAGAAGGATTCTGAGGTTTTGTCTGGCTACCATGTTTGCTACTCACTCTGTCGAGAGAAATAGATACAGTGGTAGCTCAACACTCAAACTACTCTGTGCTTGAACCGTTTGGTCCTTGACCAATATTTTGAGAAAATTCTGGTTTGGTGCTCGACCACTTGCTCTGCCCTCGATCACCTGTGTGAGCTGCTGTGCTTACCAGGGGTATTTCCAGATGAAACAGGGGAAGTATCACTTTGCACATTGATTTCAAGCCTAAAGATCTGTCCTGGTGCTATGTTCACAATCTTGTGAGGTTCTTGTTTTTTAACATATATGCATAAGTATACCATATGGTCATCATGGTTCCCAAGAAACTCTCCAGTGTTAAAATTGAAAGAAAGAGGAAAACAGTAAGAAGAATAATTGAATTAAAGAACTTATTCCTAAAGGTGTGAGTGACATATGTGTGTCTGAGTTAGCCATTCAGTATGGTGCTGGCAACTACAGCCATACCACCTGGTGCCTGATCTCGTCAGCTCTGGGAAGCTAAGCAGCATTGTGCCTGGCTAGTACTTGGATAGGAGACCACCTGGGAACACTGGGTACTGTAGGCTTGGGAGAAGGACCCAGCAGCCCACTCCCAAAATAATCAGCCATCAAAAACCCTATGAATACTAGAGAAACACTAACATAGTGCTGGACATGGCACAGTGTTGGGTAGTGTTTCATCTGTTGTACAGAGTGTTGCTGTGCGTTGGACCTAACTCAACAGCACCTAACAACAACAACAACATGGTGCTGGCACTAATAAATACATTTACACTATTTCTTATGGGGGAAAAGAGTGCTCAGCACTGGGACTGATTGGCACCCAACCAGCCTTCCAGAATGGATTGTGGTTGAATGCCAAGGTACCACTGGTAATAACAGTCATGAGATGTACCCTCCCTTTCTGAAAGTCTGACCCAACATGAAGCTGCTCCTTTTGTTCTGCACTCCCTCCTAACAGAAGCAGGAGTGAGAAGTAGGCAAGGCGTACACCCTGAAGTTCCTGGAGCCCATCATCAGTGTACGTTGGGTGCAAGATGTTGCTTCTCCACTCCTACTTTGGTCTATTTTAAGTCAGAAATAGCCAAAGGATATCAAGAGCTCTGTTCAGAATGTCAGAGGGTAGAAGCAAAGTGTGTCTTGCTTGCTTATAATAGCAGATGACTTATGCAAAGCCAGCCACACCAGGGCACTCCCTGTCTACTCAGCTGCTTGGTCAAGGGTCACATAGCCCACTCATTGCCCACAGAGGGCTATGGCAGATGGACACCTCCCAGAAACCTCTCCTGTGATGGCTCTTTTGCTGGCCCACAGCAGTACTCACAGGGCAGGGTCACTTCTCTTTCCAGTCCTGACCCTGGAGAAACTAGCTCTAGAGATTCCTTTAAAATACATATTTTCTTAGAAGGGGCTCCACCTTCACCTGAGGTTGCCATAGTGTGTAGTTAACACTTAGTTGAGGACCCGGTGGTAGCATCAGAAACTGCATTACAGTTTCATTTTGCTGCAGACCTGTGGTTTGTTTCCTTCCTTCCTTCCCTTCCTTCCTTCCCTCTTTCCTTTACTTCTTCTTTCCTCCCTTCCTTCCTTTTCTCTCTTTCCCCTTATCTCCCTCCTCCTCCCTCCCTTCCTTCCTTTCTTGGTGTTTTTTTTTTTTTTTTTTTTTTTTTTTTTGCAGTAGTTGGGGACTAAACTCAGAGCCTTACACATAGTCTCCGAGTGTTCTACCACTGGGTTGCACCCCTGGCCCCTTTTTTATTTGGTATTTTGAGTCAAGGTCTCACTAAATTACACAGGCTCCCTCTGGCCTTGAACCTGCAACCTTCCTGCCTCAGCCTCCCCAATCACTGGGAGTATAGGTGTGCACCACTGCATTTGGCAGAGATCTGTGGTTTCCAAACTGGGTCTGCATCAGAATCACCTGGATGGCTGGGAGTGTGGGTCAGTGGTAGAATACTTACCTGGTGTGCCTGAAACCCTGGATTTGATCTCCAACCTTGGAAAAAAAAAATCACTTGGAGGCATATTAAGATGCAGATTCCTGGGCCCCATCCCATGAGGAGGGGTCCTGGGCTGGGGCTCAAGAATGTGCAGTTCTAACATGTTCTGGTGCTGCTGCTTCTGGTCCAGGGAACAGACATTTAAGAACCTTTAGCTCAGTTGGTAGAGCGCTGTGCTGCAGTCTCTGAGGTCCCGAGTTCAATTCCCAGCACTGCAAAAATGGGAGAAGGGCCTGGCAATCCACTCCCAAGGCAATCCCGAAATAGTCAGCCATTGAAAACCCTATGAGGGTCGCTATGAGTCGGATACCAACTCGATGGCACCTAATAACAATATAACTCAAGACCAGCGCCATACTACTTTTGACATGCCTGCCAGGTAGATAGATAGATTTTTCAGATGATCTGTGCCTTAATTTCTTTTCTGGGCTTCCAAGTAGATTAAAACTATATTTTATTTATTTGTTTGTTTTGAGATAAGATCTCATTATGTTGCCTAGGCTGTGGACTCAAGCCGTTCTCCTGCTAAGCCTTCCAGGTAGCTAGGAATATGGGTATATGCACCAACCACACCTGGCTAAAAATATTACTTTAAATTAAATAACATAGTTTATGGGCAAAATAAAATGAAATAGTATACATAGGCCTCTTTTTTTTTTTTTTTTTTTTTTCCACCTACTTTGCAAGTGCTCTACCACTGGGCAGCACCCCCAGCCCATTTTTTATTTTTTATTTTGAGTCAAGGTGTACTAAGTTATGGAGGCTGCTTTGGCCTCAGGTTTGCAATCCTCTTGCCTCTGCCTCCCCAGTTGTTGGGATTACAGAGGTATGCCACCGCGCTCAGACTTCATATTATTGTTAGGTGCTGTCAGGTTGGTGTCTGACTCATAGTGACCCTACATACCTCAGGTGAAACAGTATTGTTAGTGCTTCTCTGCTAGTCATAGGGTTTTCAGTGGCTGATTGTTTTCCAGGAGCGGGTTGCCAGGTCTTTCTCCCAAGGCTACACCACGTGGTATTCCCAGGTGGTCTCCTATCCAAGTACTAACCAGGCCTAATCCTGTTTTAGCTTCCAAGATCTGACGGGATCAGACGCCATAGTAGTAAGGCTGCAGGCTCAGACTACATGTAAGTTGTTGTAAGGTGCCGTCGAGTCGGTATCCAACTCATAACAACCCTCATAGGGTTTTCAATGGCTGGCTGTTTCAGGATTGCCTTGGGAGTGGATTGCCAGGTCCTGCTCCCATTTTTGCGGTGCTGGGAATTGAACTCAGGACCTCAGAGACTGCAGCACAGCGCTCTACCCACTGAGCTAAATCCCAGCCGCCAGACTACATAGGCTTATAATAAAGTATGGCCTTTCCATTCTCGGAAGCCACCACTTTTAAGGGGTATGCCATTTTTTCCTTTTATCTTGGAAATTACCTCTTAATCTCTAAACAATATATGTTCTTGCTGCTGTTTATTCATCAGTTCTTTTTCAACATTATTTATTACTTTCCTGCTAGGATTGATGACTGTTTAGCTCACTTAAACTCACTTCTCCTTGTCCTCTTGATATATCTTATTTATGGTTTTCCTGGTTACACCTTTGACTTTATTTAATTCTTTATGTCTTTTTTATGGGATTGAACCCAGGGCTTTGTGCATGATAGGCAAGAACTGTGCCACTGAACTACTTCCCTATTCCTACAGCTTTAACTTAAAATAACATGCCTTTAATCCTGGCCTTAAATGAAGATTTTCTGTAATCTGAGAAAGTTAGTGTCTCCTTATCTTGCCCTTTTGTTCTCTTTCCCCTCCTGCTGCTTATTTTTTGTACCCTTCTTTTGACTTTGTCAAGGTTTGTAACATTTGCATTGCATTATATAATTGTGACTCATGCTTTGAAATCATGCTTTGTGTGTAGTTGAAAATCAGCCAATAAATCAATAGTGGTATTGTTGTTTCTGTAAATATTATTTAGTATGGAGGCTGGGAGTTGCAGCTCAGTGGTAGAGTGCTTACAACACATGTATGAGGTCCTGGGTTCAACCCTCTGTACTGCAAAGGAGAAGGAGAGGAGGAGGAGGAAGAAAAAGAATCTATGCCTTGTTTTCTTTTCTCTTTTCTTTCTTTTCTTTTTCCTTCCTTCCCTCCTTCCTTCCTTCCTTCCTTCCTTCCTTCCTTCCTTCTTTTCGTTTTCTCTCTCTCTCTCTCTTTCTTTCTTCCTCTCTCTCTCTCTCTCTCTCTCTCTCTCTCTTTCTCTCTCTCTCTCTCTCTCTCTCTCTCTCTCTCTCTCTCTCTCTCTCTCTCTCTCTCTCTCTCTCTCTCTCGTTCGTTCTTTCTTTCTTTCTTTCTTTCTTATGTAGACCAGGCTGGTATTAACCTCAGCTTCCCTAGTGCTGGAATTACAGGCATGTGTCATCACATCCAGCCTCTTCCCCCACCCCCACTTTGAATTCAGTCAGGTGTTTAATTGACTCCCCTTTAAACTTGGAGAGTCCCCTTTCTTGGGACTTTCTAGTTCTCCTCGATTCTGGACAGGTTGTTCTCTGCGTCTGCTCTACAGATGTCATCCTGGAACTTTCTTTGAGTACTTTTCTAAGTTGGATTTCCAGTGGATTTTATTCTAACTCCAGTCACTGATTGGTTCCAAACCTTTTCCTTTTCCTCTTTTGTAGCCCAGATACCAATTAGGAGTGTTACCAAAGAAATCTTAAAAAGCAAAATGCATTTTCAAGAGCAGAGCTTTAAAATTTAGTATGTTGAGTTCAGCACAGGTTAAGTGTAAATGAGAATCAGCTGCCTTTGGATGAAACACTGCCACACAGGATTTTTTTTTTTTTTTTTAAGAAGATTAAAAACGGAAATAAAGCAAGGATTCCAAATGCTGTTCTCTTTCCAGAGCAGCCCAGATGCTTTGCAATCTGGATTTAAACCTCTTCCGCTTGGGTCAGCCAGGAATCAGAGTTGGTTTTCGGGGTTGAGGGGTGCATGGTGGTGCAAAATACTAGATCAAGATTAACCCAAATCCTGAGTTGAAACCCTGGCTTTGGCTCCTGTTAGATAGTTGATCTCCCTTACAGTGCGTACAATAAGCCTGGCCTTCCTGGAATATTAAGAGGATTAAGTAAACCAAAGGATAGGGAGGTGCACTGGGAAATTGGTCCATTATGTACACACAGGTTATTACTGTGAAGTTGTGATGAGATGTTGACTCTTCTAAGAGCAAAACCTGAAGAAGCTAAGTGAGAAAAGATTGAGCTGGATTTTATTGTGCAACAAAATTTATGGTTAATTGGATACACTTAATAATGTGAACCAACATTTTATTGCCGGAGTTACCAACTGAAATGCCAGTAGAGGGCCAGGTAGGTGAAATGAATGAATTGGGTCAGGTATTTGTATGTGAGGGTCTGTGTTCAGGCATGTGTATGCATAAAGTGAGGCCCAAGTCCAGTCCAAAGGGAAGCCCTTCCAACTTTCACCTCCAGTTGATTGTTGCTCTGAAGTGACAAGGGACCAATGTTGTCAGGTCTTCTAATTTTTTTAAGCTTACAATCTAGATTTTTATGTGAGACCCGTTAATTTTTACATGGTGTTAGCTAGGCTAAAATTTTTCTTAACATTGGGCAAGCCAAACAAAGCACATACGCAGCTCACCAATTTAAGGCCTCTGCTTTACTGTATGGGAATTAAGTGTGAATTGCAAACAGCTCATAAAAATTATTTTGAATATTGCATTTACACAGCTGATTATAGAGTGTAAGTGATCTGATCATCTCTTAGTTTTGTGATATCTGCACATGTGAATGATATGCCCGCCCCAGTACTTTTTTTCAAGGGAATTAAGAATAATACTGAGTTGAATGTGGCCGGAATGGAGCCCCTTGAGAACACAGTGAGAAAGTTCTCCCTATTAATAGTTATCGACCAATCTGATCTTTGTGGGGCGCATGGGGTTCAGCTCCTTGCCAGTTCACCTCATCTAGCCCATACATAACAGGTCTCCATCTTGTTCACAGGGATTCCATAGGAATCTCTTCACAAGTCAGATATCTTGGGAATACTACATTTCCCCAGACTGTCCCTGTTTTGGAATAAGATAGTAAGTCAGTTGGATGTCACTTTTTAAAGAAGTGCTGAATCATTAAGACCTCACACACACTTCCTATACTGTGCTCATAAACAAGCTGTTTTTTTTTTTTTTTTCTTTCTTTCTTTTGCGGTACTGGGGGTTGAACCCAGGGCTTCGCACTTGCATGCTTTGCAAGTAACAAGCTCTTTAATAGTAACACATTTGTACAGCACTTTATTTGCAGAACCCCTTCATCTGCATCCTCATTAGCTCCTTACCACAGTCCTGAATGTTCAGTCACTGTTTCAGATTTTTGGCTAGAGTCTGCTTCAAGCTCACAATCTGTGGTTTTCCTTTACCTATCATGTTTATCCTCCCCTCTCTTGTTTAATTACCACCAACCCAGCTTCTCAGAGAAGCTGACTTTGTTAACACAAGTGAATGGAGTTGGTGAGATTCTGGGTAACGGAAGAAGCATTATATACAGACATAGGTAATTAATGGACACTGGGTGAAGGAGTGGGCAGGGCTGTCTCCAGGCATTATTTTAATTGTTTTATTTTGTCTCTGTGTGTGTGCTGGGGAATGAACCGAAGGGCTTTTCACATGCTTTAGGCATTATTTTGAAATGTTCTTCCCTTTTTTTTTTTAGCCAGTCTCTCTTTTACCTTCCTTTTGTTCTCTGCCTCCAAGAGCAGAGCCTCCACACTGAAGCAGCTTTCTGTCCTTCAGCCAGAGCTTCTTTCACCTCTTCCCACACTCTGTCCAGCCTCCTGTCAGATCACACATTCACCTCCTGCAGTTGTTGTAAACAGTTTTCCTGCTACATTGGTGGGAGATGGGGGAAAGTATGTATCAGTGATCCTTTTGGTCTTCAGCACCATGTTCTGCAAATCCCAAGAATATGTGGGATACTGTTGTTGATAGAGAGAAAGGAGTAAAAACCAAGGTACAATAGACAGTAGATGCTTAGAATTAGCAGATGTAACACTGTTTTTGACTCCTTGAGAGCCTGGAGCAATCCTGAGGGTTCCTGATAGGTAGTTATTTGTAATTTTACTGAGACAGATTTGAATTGCAGCTCTGTTGTAACTCCTAAGTAATTAAAACTTTCTTTGTGAAAAATGGCTCTTTTGAAAAGAGAATCAGCTGCTAGTATTCACAGTGTTAGAATAGAAAAGCAAAGATGTCCAAGGAAATGATAGATCTTAGCCAGAAAAAGGGATTTTGGATACATTAAAGACTTAGAGTGATGGATTTTGCTCTGCTAGGAATTGTTGTTGTTGTTAGGTGCCATCGAGTTGAGTCCAACTCATAGAGACCCTATGTACAGCAGATCAAAACACTTCTCAATTCTGTGCCAGGCACACGATCTTATTTATATTTAAGCCCATTGTTTCAGGCACTGTGTCAATCCATCCGGTGGAGGTTTTTCCTTTTTTTGTTGTTGACCTGCCACTCTCCCAAACATGATGTCTTTCTCCAGGGATTGATCTCTTCTGACTACATGTCCGAAATATGTAAGTTGCAGTCTGGCCATTCTTGCTTCCAAGGAGCACTCTGGTTGTACTTCTTCTAGGACAGATCTGTTGGTTCTTTTGGCAGTCCATGGTATATTCAATATTCATCTCCAGCACCATAATTCATAAGTTACCATATATACACTTTGTGGAGAAAACAAGGGTGTTCATGCAAGTGTTAACAGTGACTTGAGCCAGGGAAAAATTTGTTTGGGAGAAATAATTCTAGAGAAAATTGAAAGGGGGAGTTGACTTGTAATGGGAGGTAAGATATTAAAACAATAACAACAACAACAACAAAACAGGGGACTGGAGGTGTAGCTCAGTGGCAGAGCATTTGCCTACCATGGCAAAAAGAGAAAGAAAAAGAAAAAAGAAAAAAGAAAAAAAAAATCGAGGAAAAGCCAAGAGTCTCCACAACCTTTTCTGCATGTATAGGCTTGGGGATTTATGAAGCTGCCTAGATGTACTTCTCTGGAGTGTTAGGCCCTGCATACCTCTGCCAATGGACATGTTCAGGCAGGTTGCTGCATGGCCAGGCGACAAGAGCATTGTTAGGGAAATTCCTGCCTTTGGGTTCTGGGAGGGCCTCATTCATTAATGTTTACATTTCTGTATCTCTTCCTTACTATCCTCCCTTCCTTCTATCTTGCTCTGTGTGTGTGTGTGTGTGTGTGTGTGTGTGTGTGTGTGTGTGTGTGTGTGTAGGGTGGTGCTAGAAATTGAACGCAGGGCCTTGCACATGCTAAGCAAGGGCTTTGGGGAGTCTACACCCCCAGAGTCCCTTTTTCTATTTGGTGCCTCTTAGCAGGCAGACTGTCCGTATTGAACTGAAAGAAGCAGAGGTTTATGGCCAGCTGGTCCTTACACCTGAATACCTCTGTGCTGCTGCTTGCAAGACCGTGGGCCAAACTTCAAAGCAGGCAGTTACTTTGCCTTCCCATGTCTCATTTAAAACCAAAATTGCCACCTTTGCCTGTCTTCAGCTCCATGTAACTGTAGCTCCTGCCTATTTTGCTCAAGCAATCTTTTTTGAGTGATGGGAGTTTAGCAGATGAAAGTAATTTACGCCTGAGGTGTGAATGAGGGTTGGTCTTTGAATGTTTGCATTTTTTAAATCAAATGAGTCTTGGGGGCTGTCAAGGGTTGGAGAGGCAGGAGAGTGGAGAGTTGGTGTTTAATAGGTACAGAGTTGCCATTTGGGAAGATGAAAAAGTTGTGGTGGTGATGGTTGTACAACAGTGTGAATGTACTTAACATCACTTAACTGTGCACTTAAAAATGGTAAAGAAGCCGGGTGCTGTGGACACACCTGTAATCGCAGCTACTCAGGAAGGGAGGCAGGAGGACTACAAGTTTGAGGGCAGACGCATGGTGCACAGCTAAGTGAGACACTTTCTCAAAATAAAAAATAAAGCTGGATGCAATGGTGCATTCCTCTAATACCAGTGATTTTAGAGGCTAAGGCAGGAAGATCACAAGTTTGAGGCCAGAGGCAGCCTGTGTAAGTGAGTGAGACTCTGTCTCAAAATTTAAAAATTTAAAAAATGAGCTGGGGTGCAGCCCCAGTGGTAGAGCACTTGCAAAGTATGTGTGAGGCTGTGGGTTCAACCCCCAAGTACCGCAAAAAAAAAAAAAAAAAAAAAAAAAAAAAAAAAAAAAAAAGGCAGGGGGTGCGGTGTGCAGCTCAGTGGTAGAGAACTTGCCTAGCATGCATAAGGCCCTGAGTTAAACCCCCAGTACTGCACAAACAAACAAAAATAATAGTGAATGTATTGACACAGGGGCTGCAACAATGGGCTTAAACATAAGTAAGATTGTATGCCTGGCACAGAATTGGGGAGTGTTTTGTTCTGTTGTACATAGGGTTGCTATGAGTTGGACCCAACCTGACAGCACCTAACAACAACATATTTTACCACAATAAAAAATTAAAAATCAAATGAGGTGTTCACAAACACAAAAAATATCATATTAGTAATATAAGATTTTAAAGAGAATCTGAAAGATACAGAAAAGTGCAAAAAAAAAAAAAGAGAGAGAGAGAGAGAGAGAGAGAGAGAGAGAGAGAATCATCCACCAGGCATTTTCTGGGCTCTAGAATAGTTTAAATAGCATGATAATTATCTGTTTCTTAGAAGTTTGCAAAAATTGCCTATAAAGCTGTCTGATCCTGGTGCCTTTTGGGGCAGGTGATAATTTGACAAGAATGTGTGGATATTCTGTGATTTTTGTTAGAGTCAAGTGTTTTTACTTTTCTTCTTAAGTTTATTTTCTTTTTCTTTTTTGCATTTTCTTTTGAGATTATCCATTTCACCCAAATGAGCTGTTAATGGAATTCTGAGGAGAGATTTTTTTGAGCAGAGTCCTCAGCCTTTACTAATCTAGGAAGGAATAATTAGCATGACTGTCACCAGGTAAAACAGAGGCCTCTGATGATACAGAATCTGAATTTCTAGATGGGGACAACACATTCCCTACAGGAAACCAGAGAGCCTCCTGGAAGGAGTTGCCAGAGTGCATTAAGGCTTTAAGTCATGTGTGGGAATTATCAGGAGCTTCTGTGTCTCTGACAGCACTGGCTTTACTGAGGATCTCCTCAATACTGAGTGCTGTAACCATTTACCAAGTCAGGTCAGCCTGTCAATGAGGAGCCAGTATGGAGCTACCAGCCAGCTGCCCATAACTCACTTGTGAAGTGGAGATTGGTAGTACCTACTTGAGAGTTCTTGTGATTAAATGAGATGGTGCTGGTAAAAGACCTCACAACCCAGCAAATGGTTGTAATTGTGATTTTTGCATAGTAGACACTATAAAGAGGGCTGGGATTTAGCTCAGTTGGTAGAACGCTGCACTGCAGTCTCTGAGGTCTCGAGTTCAATTCCCAGCACCACAAAAATGGGAGAAGGGCCTGGCAATCCACTCCCAAGGCAATCCAATACAGTCGCCATTGAAAACCCTATGAGAGTCACTATGAGTCGGATACTGACTCGAGGGCACCTAACAACAACAACAAAGACACTATGAAAAGACCCTAAGGATATAAATTGAATGAATAAAAAGGCCCTGCCTTCAGGTGCCCATTGTGTGCAGGGAAGACTCAGAGGAAGAAGCACATTTAGGGGAAGCAATAATCTCAGGTTTCTAAACATTGACTTTGAGCATCCAGTGGATAACCAAGTGGAAACAGCAGACAGCTAGCCCAACAGAGAGGCTGCATGAGCAGGGAATAAGGTTATGAGCATGGTAGGCACCATCTGCCTCACCACCATTGGATTGGCATTGGATTCTGTCTGATCTCAGAAGCTAAGCAGGGTCAGGCCTGGTTAGTCCTTGGATGGGAGTGCCAATGCACTGGCATTGGATTCTGTCTGATCTCAGAAGCTTAGCAGGGTCAGGCCTGGTTAGTCCTTGGATGGGAGACTGCCTGGGAACACTAGGTGTTGTAGGCTTGGGAGAAGGACCCACAGCCCACTCCATCAGTCAGCCATCGAAAACCCTATGAATAGCAGAGAAGCACTGACACTGGCATGGCACAATGTCAGGTACTGTTTCATTCTGTTGTACATAGGATCACTATGAGTCAGACCTCACTTGATGGCCCCCAGCAACACAACAATAACAACAAGGCTTTTGGGCAGCAGATGACCTCACCTTGGAAGAGAAGGAGAAACCTGAGTGTGGCACCAGCAGCCCCAGCACTTAGGGGCAGGGAGAAGGGCAGGTGTCAGAGACTGAGAAGGATAAACCTAGACACAGAAGAACCAGGAGAGGAGAGGGAGGAGTCTCTAGGAGAACTTGAGGGCTGTGCTGTCAGATGGCAGAGTGGATTGGTAACTGGGCAGTGGACCTGCCATGAGGTGACATTGGTGGCCTCATGGACAGCAGATGGTAGTGGGCTTTGTGAGAATGAGGCAGGATTGCTCAGGGTGCATCTCCACCTGTGGGAAGCTGAGGAGTGAGCCAGGATAAGGAGAGGGTGGGGCATCACATAGGGTTAGAAGTCCAGGATGTATCAGCGAGTTTCATCTCAGCATTATATTTCTTATGTGAACTGGGCTCAGGAAACCTTAATTCCCATCTTCATTCTGCTACTTCCTTTTCCATCCAAACTCAATGTTACAAAGGAAAATAACCTTAATCAAGACCAGACCCATTTGGCCCCAAGTTTGGTGGTTCTGTTTCTAGTATAAAAGACCAGACCCAGCATAGTCTCACTGTCATTCATTGGTTATAGAAAGGAAAGTCTCTTGTTTTGGGAGAGGTGATAGTGAACTTTCTGGTGGTTTGGTTTTGGTCCATCTTCCTATAGATTATTTTCTGATTTAGATATACAACTTTATTTTTTAACTAAAACTATCATTTCACTTATGCCAAAAATACTTAATGAGTTCCTGTTATGTGCCAGATCCTGTCCTGGGCTGTGCACTTGCCATAAAGTTAGAGCTCAGTAAACATTTTATTATCCTTCAGGGTTCTTGTCAGCAAAACTAACTATCAAGCATATTTTTTGTCATTAGCATGCCATTCCCTTGGTTTGGAATGTGAGTTCCATCCTTGTCTGCTCTGCACATCTCTTAAGACTCATTTTAACCATCACCTCCTCTGCAAAGGTAGTGGTAGAAGCCTGGCATGGTGGCACATGCTTGTTATCCCAGCACTTGGGAGGCTGAGGCAGGAGAATCACAAGTTCCAGAACAATCTGGGCTACATAGTTAGTTCAAAGCCAGCTTGGGCTACATAGTGAGACTTGTCTCAAAAAATAAACAATAAAAGATAGTCATAGCTACTCCTTCCTGTTGTGCCAGTGATGTGCAGGCCTTTTATGGAGCTGGGACCTGGGGCTTACCTCCCAGCATTTGAACAGAGTAGGAAAGTCCTTCTGAAGTGGGATGAAATAGTGAGGTGGATCTGTGCCAAGTCCTTGAGCAACAGTTAGAAGTTAAGCCAAAGAGCCTGAAGACATCTGTGCTAAGTTCAAAGAGGATGAGAACTCAGAAATGGGAAATGAAGACAGGTCAGGAAGGAGACAGCAGCATGATCGTACAGTGGGAGCAGGTTAAGAAGGATCCGGGAGGAGCTCCGACTGTTGCCACAAATGACAAATGTGGCTTGACATTAGGTTCTTAGGTAAAGACACAGAGTTATAGACATGGGATGCTTCATCCCTATAATCATATAAGAACAAGCACTGTTGTTGGAGGTAAAGTCTATATTTGATTTGTTACTCCAGCATGTATTGTAGAATACACAAGGTGTCTTATAAATGTGATTAATGAATAAAGATAACAACCATTGAAAATATCTGCCCTCAACTTGGTTTGAAAGTTTCTAAGGAAGAGATTAAAATGGTGACCAGCCTAGGCTAGAAGCTGTTGGCTGCTGTTATTTATGAGCCTAGTGTTAAGGCTGTCAGTACTCCACAGGAATCCTTGAACACTGAGAGCTTGTATTCTTTGGATATTTATGGTAGCTAATTCAGCTGGGGTGCAATTTCACATTTCACAAGGAGTTGTTGTTGTTGTTAGGTGACGTTAAGTTGGTGGCCGACTCATACCTACACTACATACAACAGGCGGAACAGTATTGTTAGTGCTTCTCTGTTATTCGTAGGGTTTTCAATGGCTGACTGTTTTTTGGGAGTGCATTGCCAGGTCCTTCTCCCTATAACACTTGGTGTTCCTAGGCAGTCTCCCATCCAAGTACTAACCAGGCTCAGCCCTGCTTAGCTTCTGAGATCTGATGAGATCAGACACCATAGTGAGGGACTGTCATTTAACCACATCCTGAAATCTCCTTAATTTTATTTTTGTATTATTATTATTATTATTATTATTATTATTATTATTGTTCAGGAGTTTAAACCCAGGGCCTTGTGCATGCTAAGTGCACACACTATCACTGAAATGCATCCCCAGCCCTCCTTAATTTGAAAGTTTTGGAGTGTATTTGTATTTATTTTCATTGCCTATTTTTTCAGTTCAGTAAATCTGAAATTTAATACATCAATTTTACATAAAACAAGATATGTGACCTTTAATCATTTCCAAAAGCCTCCTGCAAGGAAAAATTGTGTTTTTAGGTAATTTCATTTTCAGCAAGGAAAAAGTCGAAAAGGATAAAGTGGATCCTGAGTCAAAGGGACCTTAAAGCTTATCACTTCTTGTGGTTTTTCCTATTTGATACCATGCTTTCTGGAAGACGCAATTTTCTACTTCCATTTCTGTTGTCAACCTGCCAGGATTTCCAGCAAAATCGGCCTAGAGTTTTGCTGGAGGTTACTTTTCTTTGGAAGCAATTCAAATAAAATCATCATTCTGCTTCTCTCTTTTCATTTGACATTTGACTAAAACAATGTTTTGGCAGCTAGACAGGGGCTCTTAAGAACTTCAGTATTTTTCTCCCAATCTTTGCCTTTCAAGAAGTGCTTTTTTAAAGTGTGTTTTCAAACTGAGGGTAGAAATAAAAACAGAACTGATTGCTTGGAGACCCAAACTCTAGGAATAAGAAAGAAAAAAGAAATAGGGAGGGAAACCCTGGAAGTCCAGCTCTGACCCCATGAGTGGTCACCTACTGTGTTTTACTTCTTCATCTTGGACCCTGTCCCCCTTTCCCTTGTTGGTTTACTGTTGAGCACATTTTCCAGCCCTGGGGTATCATTGTGTACTTTCTGTCTTCCTGAACACTAGTGATTGTCACACTACATGGTAATTCATTTGTGTGTGTGTGTGTGTGTGTGTGTGTGTGTGTTGCTGGGGATTGAACCCTGGTCCTTGCATGCTAGACAACATTCTACTGCTGAGCCATCTAGAACGTTACCTTTTTGTACAATGAAGGTCCTAATCATAATTTTACTTATCTTGACTCAACTCTTAAAATTTTTCCAGCACAAGTTCCTTTTGGCTACCCTAGTCCCTTTAATGGGCTGGGATTTAGCTCAGTTGGTAGAGCGCTGCGCTGCAGTCTCTGAGGTCCCAAGTTCAATTCCCAGCACCACAAAAATGGGAGAAGGGCCTGGCAATCCACTCCCAAGGCAATCCCGAAACAGTCAGCCATTGAAAACCCTACGAGGGTCGCTATGAGTCGGATACTGACTTGACGGCACCTAACAACAACAACAAGTCCCTTTAATATTTTAGAGTACTTAAAGAAAACTCCTATTTTCTTTCTTTCTTCTTCTTGTGCTGTTGATCCCATGAATTTATCATCATTTCCTCCAGGAAGGCTTGTTTCCTCAAAATACAGCTTACGTGCCTCCCATGTATGTAATAATATCTTGTTCATCTCTTCATACTTTCTCAATATTGAATTGTATGTTTTTTCAATTACTTCATTCAGTAGATCATGAGCTCTTAGAAGTTTAGAAGCAAATCTTTGTTACTCATCTTTACAAAGATGTCTCCACCTAGTCCAATGCCTGGCACAAGGTGGCATTTAATAAACATTTGCTGAATTATACATGTTCCTGTCTCCTCAAGGAATCTTGCTTCCTCTACCAAAAGCAAACCTTTGTCTTTGAGCCATCTCATTGTATATTTTCCACATTAAGAAAAATCTTCTTTCTCCCTTAACAAGCCCTTGACTCCTTTTTTTGTCATTCTCCATTTTGTTTTCAGGCTTCCCATTGAAATAGTCCACACTCTACTGTTTTTTTACCCCCTGATTTGCAGTCTGATTGGATGTGCTCCCTATGATTTTCTTAGCACTAGGCAAATTGTCTAATGAAAAGACTTAAAACAGGTTATTGCAATCATTATTTTATATGTTTTATCTCTCATTAGATTGCGTATTTTTGGAAGAGAAGAGTCTCTTAGTCTACAGATTCATGTAGGTGGCTGGTGTTCAAGAAATGTTAACTAAGTAAATTAATCACACACACGTATTGTTGTTGTTAAGTGCCCTCAAGTCAGTGTCCAACTCACAGCAACCCTACGTACAATAGGCAAAACACTATTGTCATGCTTCTCTACTATTCCTAGGGTTTTCAATGGCAGATTGACTTTTGGGAGTGGGTTGCTGGGTCCTTCTCCAGAACCTACAGCACCTGGTGTTCCCAGGTGGTCTCCCATCCAAGTACTAACCAGGCCCAACCCTGCTTAGCTTCCGAGATCTGATGGGATTGGACGCACACACACATACACACCCAAAAAGAATCTTTTCTGGTGGGATACTGGTTATTATTTTTTTAGCATAAACATTAATTGGTACCATCACATTCCAATACCAACAATTAATAAAATACAGTTGAAATCTCTGAAATTGGGAGGGCATGCCATTGTAACTATTCCCTTAATGTAAGTGACTTTATGCCAGAGTAGATGAAAAGAGAAATCATTAAAAAAATTTTTTTTTCTTGGCGGGCACGGTGGCGCGCGCTTGTGATCCCAGCGGCTCGGGAGGCGGAGGTGGCAGGATCACAAGTTCAAGACCAGAGACAGTCTGTGTAATTTAGGGAGACCCTGTCTCAAAAAGTCAAAAAAATGGGCTGGGGGCACAGCTCAGTGGTCCAGCACTTGTAAAGCATGCAGGCCCCAGGCCCTGGGTTCAACCCCCAGTACCACACACACACACACAAAAAGTTTCTTTGTTTATAAATGTTGGTGGGGTACAGAGTAGTGATTTCTGTATCCATTATGCGACTAAAAAAATCACTTTTGCATTCACATTCATCATCTTACATATTTTATCAAGCAGTAAAACTGAAGCAGAGAAAGAAAGAAAAAAGTAGAAATCTTTATCAACATGCAATAAAAATCATTCAATTGTGGGTTATAATCTCATTGGTTTTTTTTTTTCCTTTCTCCTATTTTTTCCCATGTATTCCTATAGAAAAATGTTTTTGTCTGCTCTTTCACTGGAAAGGATAAGGACAAGGTGCCAGGACAAGAGAAGTCCTCTGAGAATATCTGTCATCTCTTCATTGCCTGGGGACATAGTATTAGAGAGCTCACCTAATTATCATTTTCTCTCTTGGTCTTGTGTTGGGGCGTAGTATCTCTGAGAAACTGACCAAATCTCCTTTCTTAGCCCATTTAATTGGCTTGTTGTGTGGTCGAGTCTCTGTGGTGACAGGGCAAGGGCCAAAATCTTCATCTGTAATCACTTCTGTTCTGAATCAGGTAAACCAAGGCCTCTTACTAGAGGCAAAGAGGGGACTGGACTCCAGAAATTTGACAAGCATATGAACTTCCCAACACAGAAAATGTGCTGTACCATGGGTCTTCACATGCCCTTTTGATAAGTTACATCATGAAGTACTGGCAGTGGTTTGGTTAACAACTATTTGCTCTTCCAGATTTTACAGAACTAGGGAAAGGATTTTTGGTGGCTCTTTAATTTTTCCATTCAACTTCATCTCTCTTGAAAGGAAATTACCATATGCAGCTAGTGCTCCATACCTGCAGATTCCACATCTTTGGATTCAACCAACCTCAAATCAAAAATATTTGGAAAAGCTGGGTGCTGTGGCTCATGCCTGTAGTCCCAGCAACTTGGGTGGCTGAGGAAGGAGGCTTGAGAGTTCAAGGCCAGAGGCAGCCTGCACAACTAAGACCCTGTCTTAGTACACAAAAACAACAAAAAGAGGCTTGCCTATCATGTGCAAGGCCCTGGGTTCAACCCCCTACTACTGAAATAAAAAAGGTTGGAAAAAAAGTCACATGTACTGAACATATACAGACTTTTTTTTGTCATTATTCCTCAAACAATACAACTATTTACAAAGCATTTTATAATGTATTAAGTATTATAAGTAATCTAGAGATGATTTAAAGTATATGGGAGGACATAAGTTATACAAAAATACAATGCCATTTTATAGAAAGCACTTGAGCATCTGCAGATTGGAGTATCCATGGTGGGGGGTGGTTTGGAACCAATCCCCTATGGATACCAAGGGAGTACTGTATTTGTGTTTAGAAAATTAAGCTAGATTCTACTGGTGACTATAAAAAGAGATGATTCCAATATAAAACTTCTGTATGATTCACAATACCAGAAACTGGATCAAATGATAAACCATAGATTGGGGAAAGATATTTCTAACATATATGACAGAGATTAGGGTCATTTTTTTCTTTCTTAAGGCATAAGAGCTTTTAAAATCAGCTTGAGTAAACAGTTTGAACAGAGAAAGAAATATAAACATATTCATAAACATGAAGAAATCTGGTTCCATTTATGATGAAAGAAGTACAACTGATAAAACATAATTTGTGACTATTAGGTTGGCAAAGATTATTTGATAACATACAGTATTGGCAAGGATGTGAAGAAACACGCTCTTACATGGCTTGAGTATAAACTTTTGTAGTTTCTTTGGCAATGCCACTCAAAATTAAATTTATATGTAATTTTTGACCTACCAGTCCAATTTCTAAGAATTTATCCAGCATATCTTACCAATATAAACAAAGATGCCTGTGTCAATGCTGATAGATGTAGAATATTCATAGATGTTTATTATAGTGATATTTGTAGTTGAAACAAAATATGAAACAATTTTAAGTGTTTGAGTGAAAGGTTGGTTAGGTAAACTATGGTGTATCCATACAGTGGAATCCTATTCAGCCATTATAAGATTTGTAGTTTGTGCTGTGTATAGTGTGCTTATATTTAGCTTCTGTGGACATAATCTTTTCACTGCCTCTTAATTCCATATGCACCCTTTGTTGCCTGATACATGAAAATGGCTCTGTGCCCCTTAAATAGTTTATCCTTTACCAACTTAAGTGATAATAAATTGATAACTGGCCCAGTTTTTTAAATGTTGTTGTTGTTGTTAGGTGCCATCAAGTTGATGTCCGCCTCGTAACAACCCTGCATACAACAGGAGAAACACTATTGTCAGTGCTTCTCTGCTATTCATAGGGTTTTCAATGGCGGATTGATTTTTGGGAGTGAGTTGTCAGGTCCTTCTCCCAAGCCCACAGTATCTAGTGTTCCCAGGAGGTCTCCCATCCAAATACTAACCAGGTCCGATCCTGCTTAGCTTCTGAAATCTGATGGGATCGGACGCCATAGTGCTATGGCTGCAGGCTTTTAAAAGTAAGAGGAGGATATTTATACCTATACATACATGTTGTTGTTGTTAGGTGCTGTTGAGTCAGGTCTGACTCATAGCGACCCTCATAGGGTTTTCAATACATACATAATACATGAACAGTTCTGTAAGAAAATGATGAGAGAGGTTACCTCTGAGTGTCAGACTGGGATTTTAGGAGGGAGAAAGATTCACTTGGAAATTTTTTACTCTGTGCATGTTTTATTTTTTTAGTTTTAGGGACAAAATTCAAAACTTTGATTAAACATTTTTTGAAAAGACTTGCATTGGTTGAGAAACAAACTGTTCCTAGTTAGAAATATGAAGTATTGTAAAGATGTCATTTCTTCAAAATTAATTTCTAGACTTAATGCAGTCATAGTTTAAAAAAAATCCCAGTGGGAAGGCAGGGCATGGTTTTTATTGTTAAGAAGCTTAGAGTATAGTTTAGGAGACAGAAACATAATGTACACAAAAAAATGCCTTGAACAGTTACAAAGCAATATATCAAGTGCAAAGCAATAAAATTGAATACATATGTACTGTGGGAACTTGGAGTCCTTTGAGAGAATAGGCGGAATGGAGTTAATCAGCAAGTTATACTTTAAAAAAAAAAGATAAGGGAGAGCAAGAAGGACTCTTTTTAAAAATCCTTAGTCTCTCAAAAATGACTGTCTCTTCCAAGACTTCTTCATCTAGGCAGGGAATTCTTTCTTTCCGTGGTTTAATTTGAGTTGAGAAGCTCTAAGTGGGAAAGGCTGCAAACTGTGCCCACATTACTTGTTCTGATGCTGATCACAGTGGCCCAGGTGTGCCTACATTTTCACTTTAAAAAGTCATTTGAGTTTGCAAGGGACTGAAAAGTAATCAAGGGCAGGATTGGGTTGACCGTCGCAAGAAGTGTAGTTGCTTGAAGAATCTGGAAACAATACTGACCACATTTATTGGCATTAGTTCATCAAAGCAATAATGCTGTATGTAAAAAGTATGTTTTTCCTTTTTTTTTTTTAAATCATCAGTTCTGAGTATTTGTAGCAACTGAACTCTTAACTTGGAACTGATGATAAATTCTTCCAAAAACAAAACAAAACAAAACAAAAAAAACAGACAGTATTATGCTTTGGGAGCTTTAAAGAAATTCCTCACAGCATTTGGAAAACATTTTATCATCTCTCTGTGCCACTTGCAGAGATCAGAATTTGAGTCATGGGTTGGTTGATGTAGAAAGTATGACGTGTCGCTACAACCTAGAACTGGAATTTCTAGAAGGAGAACAATTGCTTTTGTAAGTCATCATGAAATCTTCACTGTGGAAAGGTAAAATGACATTTAAGATTTTTCTCTTGACAAATAAGCTGCCGCTAAGGTAGAAATATTGCATGATGATTCTTGTGCAATATCAATTGTGGATAGATACTGTAGATGGATATTAAAGAGGACATCACTTGCTAACATTTCTTAAGACATATGTCATCTATTGCATGCTGTTTCCCATTAGTCCAGTTCATAGGCATTACTTGCAGTAATTCTTTAAGATTCATTTCCTTTGGAACACAAGCTATCAAACCTCCATTATTCATCCCTGCAAAACTCCAGCAGAACTAAAGAAATACTGTCTTTTGTGTATAGTCAAATGTCAGACCAGGATTTCGGTGGCTTTATTGTTTTTCTAATCAGTGCAGATCTGTCAAAATGTTATATCGAGACTTTATTCTAAAGGCACACCAGTAACTGTTTGGTATCACTAAAACATAAATACAAAACCTTCTAATCTGTTCCATGCTGAACAGTGGAAAATTGTAGAATTTCAGGGAGGATGGTTGTGTGATGCTTGAGTTTATTTATTTTTATTTATTTTTATTTTTATTTTTTTGTGGTACTGGGGGTTAAACCCAGGGCCTCACGCTTGCATGCTCTGCAAGTGCTGGACCACTGAACTGCACCCCAAACCCATTTTTTTAGTTTTTGAGACAGGGTCTCACTAAATTATACAAACTGCCTCTGGTCTTGAACTTGCGATCCTGCTGCCTCCACCTCCCAAGCCACTGGGATTACAGGCGTGCACCACCATGCCCAGCTTGATGCTTGAGTTTAGAAGCATTTGTAATTCCATATTTTGCCATGCTTTGTGAGATTAAAACTGAAAGACAAAATCTAAGACTTTTATCATTTAATTCATTATTCTGTAATTTAAAAGGATATTTTGAGATATATTATTCTTATGAATAGGACAGATTATTGGCAGGCAGTGTATTAAAGTCCTAGTCTTGGTTTCCAGTTTTTAAAACATGAGGATTTCTTTTTAACATCAAAAGATTTTGTGGATCCTTCACCTAATGGCAGTGGTGCTTGTGAGTTTTGGGTCTGTTGACAATTTTTGGTGCTTGTGTGGAGGGATGGATCTTTCTGTCAACTCTGTAGCCTCTGCAGTGGGCCTTTGGCCTATGTTTGGGAACCACTGCCATGCACTATTCAGATCTAGCCATAATGACTTCACTTCAAAGCGTGTTAATCACTTTTCATTGCTATGACAAAGTATGAGGTAAACAACTTGAAGAAGGAAAGATTTATTTTGGCTCACAGTTTCAGACGTTTCAGCTCTGTGGTCATTTGTCCCCATTGTTTTAGGGCAAACGTGAAGCCGTACATCATGGCAGGGGTGTGTGGTAGAGGAAAGCAGCTTCCCTCGTAGTGGCCAGGAAGCAAAGACAGAGAGAGACTGAGAGAGAGTCAAAGAGGAAGGGGCTAGGGATGAGATATAGCTTCCAAGGACCCTCTTGCTCCATCTCCTATAGTTTCTACTACTTCCCAGTAGCCCATTAAGCTGTGAATCCATCAAGGAATTCATATACTTATGAGATCAGAGCCCTCATGATCTAGTCATCTCTGAATACTGCTGTACTGGGGGCCAACCCTTCAACACATGATCTCTGGGGAACACTTCATATCCTAAAAGGAAATAGCCAAATTAGGTTCTAGAAGAGAAAAATCAGGGATCAGAATTGAAGAGATTGTTCTTCTTTTGTTGTTGTTGTTGTTGTTGTTGTTAAGTGCCATTGAATTGGATCTAACTCATAGCAATCCTGTGTACAACAGGTGAAACACTCCGGGACACTGTGCGATGCCCAGCACTATGTCAGTGCTTCTCTGCTATTCCTAGGGTTTTCAATGGTGGATTGTTTCGGGAGTGGGTTGCCAGGACTTCCATAGCCTCCAGCACCTGGTATTCCCAGGCAGACTCCCATGCAAGGACTAACCAGGCCTGACCCTGCTTAGCTTTCGAGCTCAGGTGGGATTTGACGCCAGGGTGCTATGGCTGCAGGCTGTCTTCCTTTGTAGTACATACTTACTCTGAGCAATCTCTGGAATACTCAGTTAAGACAAAAACCACTTATGGAGCCAAGCATGGTGATGAATACCTGTAATCCCAGCACTCAAGAGGCTGAAGCAGGAGGATCATGAGTTTGAGGCCAGCGTGAACTATATAGTGAGACTATCTCAAAAACACAAAACCAACCAAACAAAAAGGGATTATATTCTGTTTTTGTATGTTGACACCATTAAAATTAATACCTTAGCTGGCCATGGTGGCACATGACTAATCCTAGTGACTTGGGAGGCAGAGCCAGGAGGATTGCAAGTTTGAGGCCAGAGGCAGCCTGCATAACTCAACGAGACTCTGACTCAAAATATAAAATAAGAAAATGGGCTGGGGGAGTAGCTCAGGGGTAGAGCACTTGCAAAGTATGTGTGAGGTCCTGGGTTCAACCCTCAAGTACTGCAAGATGATGATGATGATGATAATAATAATAATAATAATAATAATCTGTTGTTGTTAGGTGCCGTTGAGTCAGTATCCGACTCATGGCGACCCTTGTAGGGTTTTCAATGGCTGACTGTTTCGGGATTACCTTGGGAATGGATTGCCAGGCCCTTCTCCCATTTTTGCGGTGCTGGGAATTGAACTTGGGACCTCAGAGACTGCAGCGCAGCGCTCTACCAACTGAGCTAAATCCCAGCCCAATAATAATAACAATAACAATAACAATAATACCACCTTTAGGTACAAAATCAGGAATGCCTTTGAATAGGGACCACAGATATCTGCAGAGAGTGGCCTGGGAAGATAGCCTGGGAGACAGGACAGAAAACTCTTATGTAGATGGGCAAAGTACCAAGCCACATACGTCAGTCTGAGCTGAATCTAATGCTAGTCAGTATCAGCTTGATGTGTAGTTCAAGTATGAAACCAATAAAAATAACCTACCTCATGCTGGGCATGGTGGTGCATGCTTATAATCCCAGTGGTTTGGGAGGCCAAGGCAGGAAGATCACAAGTTCTAGACCAAAGGCAGTCTGCATTACTTAGCGAGACCCTGTCTCAAAAAGTAAAAAAAAAAAAAAAAAAAAAAGAGCTGAGGGTGCAGCTCAGCGGTCCAGCACTTGCAGAACATGCAATCTTGGGGCCCTGGATTCAACCCACAGTACCGAGAAAAAAAAAAAAAACAAAAAAACAAAAAAAACCTACCTCCTGTTTTCCCTCTGCCATCCAGTGTATTTTGTGACCTTTTATTGAAAAGTGGAAATATCTGAGGACATGTCCATGTAAACTTTAGAATACCATGCATCTGACATTTGCAAAAAAGAACTGATCCACGGTTAGATTTTCCTCTCCCCACAAGCATTACCACATTACAGTCTCTGAGCAGTACCACAGTAGATAAACGTGGAAAATTGTACTGATCCAGGAAACTCACTAGGCTATAGAATGCCTGCATATTCCTTCTCCCCTTTGTGAAATGATTGTAAACATCATGCAGAATATATTTTGGCAAAGGCTGATTTTAGATATAATTGGTACTTCAGAAACCTGATACACTTATGCTCAGCTGTAAAATAACAATGCAGTCATTGATATCCATTCTCCCACTCACTGCTGGGGATTGAACCCAGGGCCTTGTGCATGTTGTCTATAACCTTAACAACCTCCTCCAGAATTAGTATTCTCTGTCTCCATAGAAGGGTGCAAATGCCAAGAGCTCAGATGGGTTTGAAAACAAAGATTTCTTCTCTGGCTACAATTAATTCTTGAAGACAAAACCTCTCTCTCTCTCTCTCTCTCTCTTTCTCTCTCTGTCTCTCGTCACTTTTTCATTAAATAATTGTTGTTGTTGTTGTTAGGTGCTGTCGAGTCAGTATCTGACTCATAGTGACCCTTACAGGGTTTTCAATGGCTGACTGTTTCGGGATTGCCTTGGGAGTGGATTGCCAGGCCCTTCTCCCATTTTTGCGGTGCTGAGAATTGAACTCCGGACCTCAGAGGCTGCAGCGCAGCGCTCTACCAACTGAACCAAATCCCAGCCCCATCCTCCCTAATAGCCGCCCTTAAGTCCTTTAAGTCCTTGGACTCATATGGGTACCACATTTGTGGGCGCTCTGGAGTTGGTATTACATTGACTGGGTATGCCTGTGGCCCATTAAATAATTAGTATTCATTTATTTGGGGGCTGGGATTTAGCTCAGTTGGTAGAGCACCGCTCTGCAGTCTCTGAGGTCCCAAGTTGATTCCCAGCACCATGAAAACGGGAGAAGGATGTGGCAACCCACTGCCGAGGCAATCACGAAACAATCAGCCATTGAAAACCCTATAAGGGTCGCTATGACTCAGACACGACTGGATGGCACCTAACAACATTCACTTATTTACATCACTACTCCAACCTTGCATTGTTGTCTCTGTTATCATAACAGATGGAATAGGAGAGTGTAGCAAGTCTTTATTTAACTATTAAGAAATGATTTCTCTTTTCAATCCTAAAATATTACAGACAGAAACAGCCACCTAAATTCATAGATAATTTGCTAAATCTATTAGGAGTCAGAGACTGGGAGAAAGGGAACATGACCAGGTAAGTGGGTGGGAGTAGATGGTCTTTATCTTTGCTTGTTCAGAACAAGTCCTTTTGCATTGTCAAGTTCTCTTGGATGCAAGGCTAGCTCCCTCCAGAATTTGCTAACCATGACCAATGATGTGTTTTTAAAGCAAGGTATTCATTTTATCCAAATATCTATTCAACAAAACAGTTTAAATATCACGTGGAAATTGTGGTGGGATTTTTCTTATAAAGTAGGCTTCTAGCTTTTGATATGGTAACAATACTAGGGAATTGATGTGCATTTCTGACTTTTTATGCCTCTGGGAAGAAAGAACAGATGTTTGTAATGTTTATAGACAGAAGTGAATGCTGTTGATCTGTAAGAATGATCTATTCTCTTAAAAGTAGCTGTAATAACACTAATTAGCATGTGTATAGCACCATGCACAATACTTTGGTGTGCATTATAATATCTGATCCTTAGGACAGCACTGGGAGGGACGTTATCTTGGCATTTTTTCACTTCTTTTATATTTGATGGAGCTGAAGCTCAAGAAATTTCAGTTACTTGCCCAAAGTCATTTAGTAGTAAATAGGCAAATGTGAACTGAAAATATTTTTTTCTTTTTTTAAAAAATCTTTTATTTTAGCCAGGTTCTGTGGTGCATATCTGTAATCCCAGTGACTGGAGAGGCAGGGGCAGGATGATCATAAGTTGGAAGCCAGGGGTAGCCTGTGGAACTTAGCCAGACCCTGACTCAAAAATAAAAAATAAACAATGGGTTTGGGGTGCAACCCAGCTTGAGAGCTCTTGAAAAGTATGTGCGAGGCCCTAGGTTTAACCCCCAAGTACCACAACAAACAAACAAACAAACCTTTTTCATTTTTATTAATTTATTTTGCAGTGCCAGGGTTGGAACCTATGTCCTCAAACATGCTACACAAGCACTCTACTTCTGAGCTCTATCTCCAGCCCCCTCTTTTTTTTTTTTTTTCAGTACTGAGGGGTTGAACTCAGGGCTTCATCCATGCTTTGCAAGTACTCTATCACTGAGCTGCACCCCTAACCTATTTTTAACGTTTTTTTTTTATCTTGAGACAGTCTCACTAAGTCACATAAACTGCCAGTGGCCTTGAACTCAGGATCCTCCTGCCTCTGCCTCTGGAATCACTGGAATTACAAGTGTGAGCCACTACACTGAGCTCTAGCCCCATTCTTTATAAGCTTAATATAATTTCTGTCATTTGAATGACACAGCCTTTCAAGAAAGACTTGATGGATGGTCAATGTGTATGTTTGGGGATTCTGTGTTAGATCCATAATGTTATATGTATGAGAGTATCAATGTGTGCATGTGTGTTTGTTCATATGTGACCCAGAGAGTGGAAGAGAGAAAAATGGGAAAGCCATTCACAAGTGGGCTTTGCTAAATGGTGCAGTCACTCTCCATTAAAGAAATATCACCATGTAGACAAGTCCCTGATTCTGGTAGGAATGTGTTGTGGCAGAGCAGAGAAAAAGGCTCAAAATGACCACATTAGATGGAAATACTTTATGTCCACAGTTCAGGATAGAAAGGAGACTCTTGGGAAGGAGTTTTCTTTTATGAGCCTTTGCCAGTTTCTGGGTTCCTTCCTTTCTTCACTGGTAGCTATGGGATAAGATGAAACCAGAGCAGGTGTGAGCTGGATGGAAGGCTGAAATGTTAACCAGATGGAAACTGGCAAGTGCCTTTCTCCACCAAGGAGTCCCACACGGAGCCTGGGAATTCTCCAGGTCCGGCCTGCCCTTCCCTGGGCTTGGCTGGGCTTCCAGGATCACTGTCAGATCAGCAGATGTTGTTAGGCATGTTCGGACAGAGTTTGATCTAATTCACTCTAATTATTAAAATTCTTGGCAGGAGTTCTACATGAATCACCTCCAAAAAAATTTACATTAAAGTTATTGCTACAAATCTGACATCAGCCCACAAAACTGAAAAATCTTGCGGTTCTGAGGCTGTACATGTAGCCTTAACTCCTCCTTGTCCACAGCAACTGACTTTTTTCCACAAAGGGACATGAAGGTTATCAAGAACTCCAGGAGGAAGTTATTCTAATCTTTTGTGTTCAGGAGAGAGATGTCAGAACTTTTGGCTATAGAATGACACAAGCTGGGTTTAAATCATGCCAAGCCACTTATGGCTTGTGTGACTTTAGGTAGGTTCCTCCTCCTCCTCCTCCTTCCATCATCATCATCATCATCATCATCATCATCATTATTGTTGTTATTATTATTTTGCCATGCTGGAGATCAAACCCAGGGCTTTGTGCATACTAGACAAGCACGCCACTGGGCCACAATCCCAGATTTCTTACCCTCTTTGAGACTTACTGTTCTACCTAGAAAATGGAGATGATAATACCAAGACCTTGTAATAGCAGTCTTTGGTTAGCTCAGAAAGAGGAAGAGTACCTCCTCCAGTGATGCAGCAAAAAGTCATCAACAGCAAGGAGGCCATATTTTTGCAAGGCTTGTAATTGGTCCTTCTGTGAGAGTTGTGATTGGTCTTGGTAAAAATGAAAGCTGTGGTGTGATTAGTGCAAATTATAATCCTGCATTTGCGTATCAAACCATGCTACACATTGTTCTGGCTATATAACCAGGCTGTTCCCTATGCTTTTCAGGTTAGTCTGGGAGTCTTCTGTCCTATATACTACTCCCTGCTGTTGCAATATCAGGTCCTAATAAAGGCTTATCTCAAGTGGTTAATAATAATAATAACACCTCCAAGAGTTGTCCTGGGTACTAAGTGAATTTGCACAGAAAACTGGTGGCAGAATGGAAGAGACAAGCACCTAATAATTATTGTTAGCTACTTTTACTGCTGTTACTATTGCAGTCATCTTGTTGAGGTATTTTGGGTAGCACATATAGGCAGAATAATAGGAAAGGGGAGATGGTGGTATTTGTGTTCTGTGACTTTTCCCTTCCTCCCTCACTTCTCCTTTGTACACAGGTTTGGAGGGGAGATAAAAAATCCTGGGAAGCCATGGTTTTGCCACTGCATGACAGTTGCTTCTAAATAGCCTTCTCTACTTACCCCTTTGAGGGAGAGATAGGGAAGACAGGCAGAGAGGCAGCATTGTTGTTGTACCATTTTTTCCCCCTCCACTGTTCTCTCCCTAATAAATCTCTGACCATTTCTGTATATGCATTATGAAGACCTTACCATTATTTTCATTGTTCAGAAAGACATTCTGTTACCTTCTGCTGGAAGTATCAACCTCATGGATATTAGAGGTTGTTATTGAATGCTATACTTTTTTTTTCCAAAGGAGCTAAAGATGTAGCTCAGTTGTCCAGTGCTTGTCTACCATGAGGAAAGCCCTGGATTCAACCCCCATCATCGTAAGCAAATATAATTTTTGTTGTTGTTGTTGCCTTTGTGGGTTCTAAATGATGGAGCTAATGTTGATTTTTATGTCAGAAATGACTTATAGATATTTGTTGTTGTTGTTAGATGCCGTCGAGTTGGTATCTGACTCATAGCGACCCTCATGGGGTTTTCAATGGCTGACTGTTTCAGGATTGCCTTGGGAGTGGATTGCTAGGTCCTTCTCCCATTTTTATGGTTCTGGGAATTGAACTCGGGACCTCAGAGACTGCAGCACAGCGCTCTACCAACTGAGCTAAATCCCAGCCCGCTTTGTACATGTAGGAGCCATGAAAAATAGATGATGATGGTGAGAGGTGAGTTAATGGTCAAAATACTTTTCCCTGGTTTCAGGTTCAACCTTGGCTCACCAGCTGGGACAAACACCGTAGGGTATTTTGGGGAGATGACTATGGAGGGCTGGAACCGCATTTGGCTAACTGTCCAGCTGTCCAGCTTACTGCTGGGTGGAACTGCATTGGGCCATGTTTAAACAGCAAGTTGAGGGAAAAATCTTCATACTAAGCCTATATGGGACAAAATGCAGTTGATCCAGATTTAGCTAGCAGTTTTGGGGTGCCTACAACTTGCCAGGTATTGGGCTGGTTTTCCTGGAATGTGTCCTTCAGTGCTGTGACCGCAGCCTGTCAGAGGAGGAACTGCACTGTTTTACCAGTGAAGAGGCTGAGGTCAGGGCAGCTGGAGGACTGGGATCACATTGAGTCTGGGCAGAGCTGGGAGTCAAAACCAAGTCTTTTGTTTCCCAGGCCAAGGTTCTTCCCTAGAGTAAACTGCAGAAGGAAAGGAACTAATGTGGATGAAGAGTTCACTTCTGTGTATTGCGTGAAAGCCAAAGGGAACATAGACAGACTGAAGGATGGACCATGTTAAACTTCATGGACCATGTTAAACTTCGTGAACCATGAGTTTATTGGGGGCTTTATACAGAGGTGTGGGTGTCTGGTAGGCAATCTTTACATGCAACCACTGGTACTTTAAAGGGAAGAATCCTTCCCTAGAAGTTCCCAACAGGATGTCCCAAAGCTGCACCATCTTCAGTTCTCTCTCAAGTGGGCTTCCTCATGGGAGCTCTCCTCTCTTTGTTAGGAGTGGATTTCTTCGCAGAAGTGATATGTGACTCCCTGGCAGCATCATGGGCAGCTGTATGACTGATGAGTTTCCCCCCTTTTCCCCTCTCCAGCCTGGCATTTATCTCATTCATTCACACACACACACACACACACACACACACACACACACACACACCCCTCCCCCTCAGTGAAGTATTGTGCCCTTCCTTGCCCTCCCTCCACAGGGAATGTTAATACATTAAAATAGGCCTAGCTAACTTGGATATTTTTGCCCACTGTATTACCAAGTTGTAGGGCTAACCTCCCACCCCAAGTGTTTTGTATCCATATAGCAGTTATCAAGTGTAGCCCATGTGCAGTCTAGAGGAACCATCCATACAACACTGTGCCTAGTCCCGCTGTTCATTTAACTGAGATACTGTTCCCTGCCTATTCCCTGCATTTTACAGATAGGGATGTTGAGACTTACAGAGGTTAAATGCATGAAAATCAGAATGCAATTCCGTTTCTTCCTAAAGTCCACACTTGCCTGTCCTCCTCCCAGAAGTTGTTTCCAGCCTAGCAGCTTGAGTCCTTTTTTAACATTGTTGCAGAAATGAGCTTGAGCTTTTAAATATTACAAACCTTTCTTTCCTTAAAAGAAAAAAACACATTGTTGGCTGCCTTCTTTGTAGATGTCAGCTTTAGAGTGATTTTTGGCCTTGCTGATAAAGTGCTAAAGTTTAGGCCCAGTCCCAGTAGTAAGAACTTGAAAAATTAGTGCCATTTTGGTTCTTTTGTTTATTTGTTTTCTCCTTGAACTAACAGATTCATTTTACTTATAAATAAACTCACCACTTTCCCCTACCCACCCAGGGAGGATCCTAAGTGCTAGCCAAAGTTAGCCAACAGCTTTCTGGGAGCAAAGAAATTTTTTCTGTCTTTTCTTTTTCCTTTTCTTTTTTTGTTTTCTTTTTGTGGCCCTGGAGTGTTGAACCCAGGACCTCATACATACTTTGCAAGTGCTCTACCACTGAACTGCACTCCTTGCCCCTTTAAAATATTTTTTTATCTTGAGAAAGGGTCTTGCTAAATTACACAGGCTGCCTCTGACCTCAAACTTGTGATCCTCTTGCCTCTGCCTCCTGAGTCACTGGGATTACAGGTGTGTACCACCACACCCAGCTAGATTTTCTCTTGACATTTTTACCTGATGCAAGTCTTGCCTATTCCCACAAAGAGTGGTGACCTGTGGGGAAAAAGCACATGGGTTCTGGAGCTTGGTTCCAGTTTACTGGCTCTGTTGTTTTGTGCAACTCACTATTCCTGAGCCTCAGTTTCCCCAGCTATAAAATGCTATCTCTCGCTGGACATGGTGGCTCATGCTTGTAATCCCAGCAACTCAGGAGGCAGAGGCAGGAGGATCTCAGCCTGAGTAATTTAGTGAGACCTTGTCTCAATATAAAAATTAAGTAAACAAAAAAGGAGCTGGAGTTGCAACTCAGTGGCAGAGCACTGGATTCAACCCTCCAGTACCGCAAAAGTAAACAAAAAATAAATAAATAAGCTGTCTCTCTTCACCATTCTTGAGCCTCAGTTTCCTTGTCTATAAGACATTATCTTCTTTCATAGGCTTTTTAGCTATATCTTTAATGAAATATTAATGCTAAAACTATAGGTTGAGGATATTATTTACTTTAATAAAACCCTCTGATTTCCTCTGTAAAATTTATAAGTTGGGCCAGATTTTCCTTTCTGGATGCTTACTGCTTTACAGGAGAGTATGCTATACTTAAAGTATCACAACAGAGAGCATAAAATGACTTATGCCTGGGAAGAAGGGCTGGGGTTTAGCTCAGTTGGTAGAGTGCTGCTCTGTGGTCCCTGAAGCCCTGGATTCAATCCCTAGCATCACAAAAATGGGAGAAAGATATGGCAATCTACTCCTGAGGCAATCAGCCGTTGAACACCCTTATGAATAGCAGAGAAACACAGACTATAGTGCTGGGTGTGGCACAGTGTCAGGAAGTGTTTTGTCTGATATACATAGGGTCACTATGAGTCAGATCCAATTCACTGGCACCTAACAACATCAACCACCACCACCATGGTGAGGCTGACAAATACTGAGCTCTGAGTGAGAGAAAGAACCTCCTCAAGAGAGGCCTTGGGATGAACTAAAGTAAGAACAAGGTTGGAATGGCAGGGAGGGGAAAAATTCATCCCAGTAGGTACGTAGTTATTAGCAAATTAAATATTGCCCAGCCAGCTTGGTACATAGAGAACTTCGAAGCATAGAGTGTCAAACTATCCTTAAATAATAGGGAAGGAAGAATTCATTTAACGTCAAGTTGAAGAGCACACTGTATTGAAGAAATCTTTCCTGATCACCAGGGGACTAGGCATTAGGAAGCTAATAGATTATGCGGTCTGTAATTTCTCTATTTCCTTTCAGTAATAGTAGAACATGCAAGATGTCAGTGAAGCTGCCTAGCATTTTTCTTTCCTTATTAAATTTAAGTGATTGCCTTTCTGCATCTGACTGATGGGATAAAAATGCATCTAACCTTTTTCATTCTCTCAACCACATAATCCATCTTGCTAACTGATGGTCCCTTACATAGTGTTTAAGAAGCCAGGCCTAGATGTTATAGCGTTTCTCCCTCAAATTTGCAGCACTGGAAATCAAACCCAGAACCTCACACATGCAAGGCAAGTGCTCTGTCACTGAGGTACAGCTTTGATTTCCACCCTCAGTTGCCTTTCCCCACTGGAACATCATGGATGGGGACAGCCCTCATGTCTGCCTCTCTTTTCCAAAGATGGAACATTCACGTTCTTTCGTGAGCCTGCCTTGGGCTTGCCTGGGACCTGCCAGGAGCTGAAGGTTGTTTTCTTTCTCCCACAGGAAATAATTTTCCTGGGCATGACAGTCCTGCGTTGGCAATCCCTGGCTTTCATGGAAACTCACATGTGTGTGACAGTGGCACTATTATTGAACAGGCTGGAGTTTCCTTTGTTGATGGGCTGCAGGGACTTCTCAGTGAGAGATATAACTTAAACAGTCAGGCCTAGAAAGGGACTAGTGTGAAGAAAAACAACGAACATTCTGTGTGAGACACAGCAGTGGAGAGGTGAGGGGTGGCTGCGTACGTGTGTTCAGGATATCTTGGTTCTTCTTATTGTCTCAGAGACTTGGAGAGGTTCCAGTGTCTGTTGGCAGAGGGTGGAAGGGAGTTTTGTACTAGAATCTATTACCAGGAACAGTTCTCTCTGTGAAAATACATCAACTCAACAGAAACTTCCCTGGGCTAGTGTTAGTGAGCTGAGAAGAGGGAGTGAGCTAGATAGTTTAATAGCTCTCTGGATTTTAGTTCAAAGTGAATTTGAAACACAAATAATGATAAAAGCTAAAACCATCTGGTAAACATGTCCTGTGTGCCAGGTCCCATGTTAAGAGCTATATATACACAAGTCAACTTAACCCTCCCAACAACTCTGAGAGCTACAAGAGCAATCCACATAGGCCCACTTCCCCAAAAGTTCCAGGCTGGAAGATACTGACAATGTTAAGAAAAACTAACAGTCTTCGAGAAGTTTAGGTCTTTTTGAGCTGTCCGTTAGACTTTTTGTTAATATAACAAAGTACTGAGAGAAACAACTTAAGGGAGGAAGGATTTATTTTGGCTCACAGTTGTGGAGGTTTTAGTCCACAGTCAGCTGGATCCATGTTTTTGGGTCTGTAGTGAGGCAGAACATCATGGTAAAGGGGCATTGCATGCTCCTCAACCTGTGGCAGCCAGAAAGCTGGTGGGCTTCCTCCTTCTTTCCTTTTTATTCCATCTGGGCCGCCAGCTTATTTGATGGTGAGTCTTCCCCTTTGGTTAATCCTCTCTAGAAACGCCCTCACAGACACACCCAGAGGTGTGCTTTATTAATCTTCTAGACCCTTCTCAGTCTAATCAGGTTGACAAACAAAATTAGTCATCACAAGCTGGGCAGTTTTATTGTCTCTGCTTTAGGTGATGTGTACTTCTGTTTTGTTTTTATACCTAGCTTGTGTTATGATAGCGTTCCTCAGAGTGTTTCTCTTGATTTATATGTTATCAACTCTGATTTTTCTGCTTCTTCCAGGAGCCTCTTTTCTTCTTTCTTCCTTTAGAGAGGGTGAGTAGTAATGGCACTGGTGAAAGGAAAGGAAATCAGACCACAGGCGAAAGCGGGTACCAGGATTCAGGGAAACTATAAGGTACTGCCATTGGGGAGCTGGGTTTGCCCACAGTCCATATGTGCATGTGCTCTGCTCTCTGCAAATGGATTTGAAAATACTGTAGTAACATCTCAATTATGCATTCTGGTGGAAGGGTGTTCACACAGGTCCTACAAAGCAGGAGATAGTATATGTGAGACCCCTCGCTCATGTTTTTGCCCCAGTCTGTAGATAGCACAGAACACAAGAGACAGCTGTAAAAGTGGCTTCCCGAAGGACCTCAAGTTTGAGGAGGGAGATTCAGACACTCGCTCAGGCTTCTTTGAAGCCTAAGGCTTTCCATTCCTTATCGCTGGCTCCTAAGCTACATTGTAACCCTTGATAAGGAGAAACTCAACGTGTATATTCTTACCAAAGACTCAGTATATACAGGTCACGGTGCTGTCCTTGAGTCCAGGAGAGGAGGACTGTGTTCCTCTGTCCAGCCTCTGCCTGGGATTTCCTAAGAGACTGAGTTCCTCACTTCCTCTCCTTGTAAGAGTACCCCCTGGAAGAATCTATGCAATCTATATGCTCTCAGTAAGCTCACCCTTTCCACTCTCTCTATGAAAATGTGGCTGTATACACTGTACTGATGAACTCAAGAAAGCAAAGAGAGCATCTTAGTTCTTGGCCTGAGTAAGTTGCCTCCCTTCCTTCTATAGCAGTGACTCTTAATGAGAACAGGATTACCCTATAGAGATGAAGACATACAGGGCAATGTCTGAAGACTTTAAAAAAAAAAAAAAAAAGGCCTGGCATGGTGCCTCATACCTGTAATCCCAGCATTTTGGGAGGTGGAGCCAGGAGGATTACTGATTTGAGGCCAGAGGTAGCCTGTGTAATTTAGTAAGACCCTGTCTCAAAATAAAACATAAGAAATGGGCTGGGGTTGCGGCTCAGTGGTAGAGCGCTTGCAAAGCATGCGTGAGGTCCTGGGTTCGATCCCCAAGTATCAAACAAACAAACAAAAAACAAAAAAAACCAGACTATATTTTAGGGCAGTGTTAGATTTTCAGAAAAATTAAACAGAAAGTATAGTGAGTTCTCATAGACCTCCTCCAAGACCCCCAGTTTCCTATATTATTACTATCTGGCATTGGTGTAACACATTTGTTACAATTGATGAGCCAATATTGATTTGTTATTATTAACTAAAGTATACAGTTTATGTTAGGGTTTATTCTTTGTGTTGTAAATTCTGTGGATTTTGATAAGTGCACATTGGCTTAGTTTGGATTTATTTTGTTTATTTGTGTGTGTGTGTGTGTGTGTGTGTGTGTGTGTGTGTGTGTGTGTGTGTGCGCCTTAGGGTTGGAACTCAAGACCTTCCACATGCTAGGTAGGCTCTCTACCACTGAGCTATATCCCCAGTCTTATAGTTTGGATCTGAAATGTCCCCCACGGCCTATGTGTTTAAAGGCTTAGTTTCCAGAGTGGCACCACTGGGAGGCAGGGGAACCTTTGAGAGGTGGGGCCTAGTGGGAAGCCTTCTGCCTACTGGGTATGCCCTTGCAGGAGATAATGGGACCCTTCCCCTCTTTCTCTTTGATTTCCTCCACCCTGCACCTCCACCATGAAATGCTGCTTTCCATAGGCCCATAAGCAATGAGGCCAAAACCATGAGCCAAAATAAACCTTTCCTCTTGTAAAGTTGATTATTGCAGATATTTTCTTACAGCAACAGAAAGCCAACACACATAATGACATGTACTTACCATGGTAGTATCAGAGCAGTATCACTGCTCCAAAAATCTCTTGTGTTTCTGGAGACAGTTTTGATTGTCACAGCTAGGTGGGCCCTACTGGCATCTCCTGAGTAGAGGCCAGTTGATGTTGTTAGGTGCCATTGAGTTATATAGGACTCATAGCGAGCCTCATAGGGTTTTCAGTGGCTGATTATTTTGGGATTGCTTCAGGGGTGGATTGCCATGTCCTTCTTCCATTTTTGCAGTGCTGGGGATCGAACCTGGGTCCTCAGAGAGTGCAGAGCAGTACTCGACCAACTGAGCTAAATTGTTTCAGAAGTAGAGGCCAGAGATACTGTTAAATATTCAGTAACACACAGGGTAGCCCCAGCAGACTATCCACAGTGCCAAGATTGTGAAACCTGCTGCGCAGAGACACTTGCCCAGGAGGATTTTGTGTGTGTTGGTGTGGATATGAGGGATGTAAAGCACCAGAACTGGAATGGCCACCTCAGGCACCTGGTGTTTGGATGATGGGAGGCCTAGCCGTGTAGTGGCAGAAGAGAAAACACAGGGTGGATTTTGGAAGCACCAAGGAGAAAGCAGTGTAACTCATGGGCAACATTCCAGGCTTAAGCCCTACCCACATTCCTTTAACTCTTCCCCTCTTAAATTCAAACCCAACCTCTGAGTCCAATTAAAATGCCCCGAATTATAATTAGTACATGGTGAGATTAGCTCAGGTTACTCTCAAATGAAATGCAGTCTCTGATGCATCTAAAAACAAAAGTGCAAGTGTGGGGTTCCTATCCCCTGTGTTTAAGCATCCTCTTTAGTTTTTCACTGCTTTGGTGCCCTTTTGTGAAAAGGAAAACACTTGTCCTCCCTGTCTCCATGTAAACAGAGTATCTTCATGAGTTGATAATCCGCAGTACATGACCATTAACTTTTGTGATGCCAACATTGTATTAGGGACAGAAGAACATACTGTGGAAGGCCTGATCAATTAAACTACCCAAGAAGAAAAGGTTGGCGTTTTTATACAGCAGAAGGCTTATGTGGATGCTATGTGTGTGAGTGGGGCGGTAAGCTATCAGATGACTGCTGTTAAAGAGATTTATAAGGGAAAAATACAAACTTTCCAAGTCAGCACTTCTTGCAAATAGAGGGCTCGTGAAGCTGGGGGTGTATAGCAAGCATCAGTCCCTCAGACCTCTCATTGCTCCATAAATCTTGTTAAATGGGAGCATGGATTCTATTCCCCTGATAGGCATGGGAGGAGAATCCCAAAACCAAACTCACTCCCTTTTAGAATGTAAATATGAATAAAGAGAAATAGTCCTTTTCATAAATTACCTCCTCCACCCTCATCTGTCTCAAGTCCATAAAGCCCTAAATGTAACCAGAAAAACATTCTTTTGGGAAAAAAAAAAATCTTCCTTTATGGGTGCCTCTTTGGGCTGCAGAGGGAAAAACTTTGTGGAACAAAAAGGTTCCAACTGAGGCATGTAAAACAAGTTTTATGAAAACTTTAATTATCTACTACCTGCTGGTACTTTGTGACGTTCACAGGAAAAAGGATAATTGAGAACAGCATTTGATGTGCATGAGCGTTGCTGAGTTCTTTGCCCTTCTTAAAAGGGATTTGTTCTTAATCAAGTTTATTTCATAATAAGTAGGTCCAGACACTGAGTGCACCCTGGCATGCTTGACACTGTTAATTAAGATACTTTACACATGAGGTGTTGACTGTTGTTGTTTTGAAGTTAATATCTTCATAAGTTTGGCCTTGGTGCATTTAGCTTAGTGAGGGGCATCAGGCCCAGGTCATGTTCCTGCATGCTTTTGGCAAGCAGGGAGTATGCTTTGTTTGGTATTTCCGGTGGGAGAGGACAGAGCATTCTGGTGCTTTGCTTCTCAGTGGATTCTGAAATATTCCTGGCTTTGAACTTAAAACGCCCTGTGCCACCTCATTTTGCATTCTGCAGTCCCAAGGATTAATCTCTGTGTGTTTTTCTTTCATCTCTACCTTCCTATAGTCTTCTCTTTTTTTGCCTTGAATTGCGGAATCACTACAGGTATCAGACTCAGGACTTCTCAGGGTTTTGCAACAGCAGTAACTTCATCACTTATTAAGCATTCATCAGGTGCAGGGACTGGGCTCAATGCTCTACCTTCTCAGTTAATCCTCTCAAGAAGCCAAGGGTTACCTAGCGCATGGGTGGTAGAGCTGCAACTTGAACCTGTTTCCAGACCAGAATCAATCAAGGCCATAGAACTTTTCTCTTTGTGCTCTAAGACTTGGGGGAAAAAAATTCCTGGTTTTGCATTTTTTTGTTTTTGTTTTTGTTTTTTAATCTGAAATTTCTAGCAGATCTCTTGGAGTTTACATGAGTTCCAGTGCATTTAGAATGCCCTGACATCTCAGCTATATATTTTTTTCATTGTGACTGATTATAGAGCACTGTACAGTAGATTATTCTGTTTGTTGCATTTA
Source organism: Pedetes capensis (assembly GCA_007922755.1). Taxonomy (NCBI): domain Eukaryota; kingdom Metazoa; phylum Chordata; class Mammalia; order Rodentia; family Pedetidae; genus Pedetes; species Pedetes capensis. The sequence goes on from VMDO01003840.1 coordinate 78,424, forward strand.
ATATTCCTTAAGCCCAGCCTTGGGTTGGGAGTTAGCTCAGTTGGTAGAGCACCGCTCTGCAGTCTCTGAGGTTCCGAGTTCAATTCCCAGTACTCCAAAAAAAATGGGAGAAGGATGTGGCGATCCACTCTCTAGGCAATCCCGAAACAATCAGCCATTGAAAAACGCTATGAGGGTCGCTATGAGTTGGACACGACTTGACAGCACCTAACAACAACAACAACAAGCCCAGCCTTCTGTCCTTCAGCACCTACCTGGGCCCCTGCATCTTATCCCTTAAGTAGAATATAAGCCCAAATTGAAGGGTAGAGAGCACTTACAGAGCACGTGCTATGGACAGCATGTTTTCTGACCAGTGATGAACCCCTCCAGCTGCCTCAGTGACCTCTGCTAGGGTTGCAGACAACTCTAATTTGTGAATGAGGGAGCAGAAGCTTAGAAAGACTCCCTATATTTGCTTTGAAGTAATGGCTAGTGGAGTGTCAAAAGACAAGTGTTCTAGGCCTCTATGATACCAGAGACCAAGTTCTTCCCACTCTGCTTCCTTTCCATTGAATGGGACTTAGGTGAGAAGGAATTTTGCAGTTTTTCCTTGGGGAAGAGGAGGTGGCACAGGATTGTAGAAACACATGGAGAGCCCCTCCCCTGCAAGCCATAGAGGCCAATCCAGTATGGGTGGTTCACTCATATCCAGTGAGTGGAAAAACTGGGTCATATAGCTGCCAGAGCCTGCATTCCTGTTTAATTGGCTAGCACACGCTTTCTTTGCATTTGTTTACTTTATGGCTAGTTCTGACAAATAAAATGGGTCCTTTTCTTATCCTCTTCATGAAGGGTTTTAATGGAAAAAAGAGAGGACTGAAAATCCATGGGATCTGGAAAATCTCCAAATAGGTAGTCTAGAAGAAAGTGTCCTTGCTGACTTTGGTGACAAAAGTATGTGAACAGCCATTTCCTGGATCACACACATGGACTCAGACACTGCCCTGTTACCACACCTGACACTCTTGCCAGGCTTCATCAGTGTGGCCTCTTCCCTGAGACTGTCCTGGCCTGTCAACCGGAGTGCATTTATTGAGCTCCTACTAGATACAAGTTTAGTTGTTGTGCCCAGATTGGCAGGCAAAAATGTTAGACCAAATAATAGATTGAAACCAAGGCATTCCTCTTTTTGGTTTACATCAAGATTCAGAACCTCCAGAGTAGTAATATGAGCTGGTTGTCCCCCTCTTCCCCCTCCTCTTCCTCCTCCCCCCTTTCTCCCCCTCCCCCTCCTCCTCCTCCTCGTTTTTTCTTCTTCCTCTTCCACTTCCTCCTCCTTCTTGTTTTTCTTCTTCCTCTTCCACTTCCCCTTCTCCGTTTCCTCCTCCTTCATTTTACAGTGCTGGATATAGAACATGCTGGGCAAGTGCTCTACAACTGGGCTACACTCCAGCCCAAGAGCTGTCATTTCTGTAACTTCTTTAACTCTTATTTTAAGATTGTTAGAAAGGGTTTTGACATACCTTCTAGAATTATTGGGAGCTAGCAGTTTCCCTTTGGAGTCTTTAAAGTCATTGTTCAGTAGGAGTTTTATTTCTTGTCCCCTCTTCCCTTTCTCTTGTTAATGTTTTTTTTACACCTCCACTCCTTGTTGGTGTCCCTGGCTATTCCTTCACCACAGTGTCTGCTAGTAGCTTAGCAACATTGATTCTCATGTAGCAGAGCCTCCCTGGGTACTTTTGGCCTCCCAAGGAAAAATCATGTGAAAGTGTCAGGTATCCAGCAGACTATATCTCATTGGATTGAATATTCCTCTTGGCTTGGCAAAGGCCAAACCCTTTAGTCCAGCCTGGATGTTAGGGGACCTTCTGCTTGCTGTATTTATTGACTTTTTAAAGCCAAAGCAATGTTAGCAGAGCCAAGAATAATGTTGGAGAGATTCTGTACAAGAACATAGCTTTGCAGAGTTTTCTTGACTGCAGTCTTGTCTGCCTGACACTGGGGACCTGAGAGCAGCTTTGGTTAAGAAATTCAGCACTGTGACCAGATGGGATGAGTCCTAAATGCAGAGCCTTTACCTTCTGATGGGCTTCACCGTGCCCCAGCCTCCTTCTGCCTTTTATGTGGTTCTTTCCCAGGGCTTTGAGCTATATTTGCAGCCTTTGTTTAGAATCGTCTAAGAGCATCAAAAGCAAGTGCTGCAGTCCCCAGGTGGGCATGGAGCCTTTTCTTCAGAATGGGGCAGGTGCAAAAAGAAAAGGAAACAGCCATTCATTTCCAGAGATGAAGTGAATAGGAGAAATGGAAGACTGGAAGTAGGAGATAGATTGCAGACTCCTTAACCCTTTTTAGACCCTACCTCCTGTTCTAATTAAAAATACCCAGGGCTGGGATTGTAGCTCAGTGGTGGAGCACTTGCCTAGCATTGTGAGGCCATGCGTTTTTTGAGTTCCCCAGCATCACACATATACAAAACAACAACAGTAACAACAACAACAACAACAACAACAACAACAACAACAGAGTCATGGATAGCTTATTAATACAGTCACCAGACTTTGCCTAATCATTATGGGACATGTCATCCTGAATAAAGCCCTGTCCCAGGAACTCTCTCTCTTACACCTTTTCATCTGACCCAGGGGACTTGATGCAAGGCTGCTTGGTCTTAGATGTCCCTCTTACTCCTTACTGAAAACGTTTTCACCAGATGATACCTTTGGCCAGACTCATCTTTCATACATACTTGAGTCATTCTTCTGTGTCCTCAGCTAAATGTTTATTTGGAGAAAACAAAAATCCAAACTTTCTCTGGCTCCCTAAGTTCTAGATTAGTAGCTGGAATATAGGTGCTTGAAAACTGTCCACATTCTAGAAATCTGTTTTACTGAGACATTCAGAGGTGCTGAGACACTTGGGGTTAGACATTAGGTGAGTTTATTAACCCACAATGGGACACATCCCTTCTCTAGTGTCTGAATATTCATATTCTTCATCCATGACACTGCAGTTCCCCTTTAGTTAGGAAGGTGCCTTGAAGGCCAAATTAGGAGCCAGAGGGTTTTTAGAAAGGCACGTGTATGGACTAGTATGTATGAGTCCCTGAGTTCGATCCCTAGCACTGCAAAGGAATAAAAAGAAAAAAGAAAGGCAGGTGAATGTCAGAGTATGAAGGGACATTTCATCCTAGCTTGTCCTCTGCTCCAGTGACTCTCTCCAGTAACCATTCCATCTCTGTCCCCCAGAAGCATTGTCTTTTCCCTGGACAGTACTAGACACACCTCCACAAATTGCTTATGTGCGTCCTTGTGTTGGCTACCTTTTGCTAATAACCATGCCTATCACCATTACCCACAGCACCCCAACACTGCCTTTAGGGTGCTTGTTCACAGCTGAGGCTGTGATCTCCTGGCTTTGCCGTCCACGTTTCTGTATGCACTTCAGCCTTACTGGGAGAGTTCCCCTTAAGTCTCTGCTAAGTGAGCTTCCCTGGGGTTTTTATGTCTGTGGGCATTTCCAGTCTCCTGTGTTGGGCCTGGCTTTGTAGAGATCAGAGTAGGGGTCACCCTGTGAGTGAACTCTTTTCCGAGGAGCCTTGCTTTCCTCAGCTCAGGGAGTTTCTGACCAGCTCTTTTCTTTCTTTAGCCTGAGGTCATGAAGGTGCTATAGGAAGAGTTAGAGCTGAGGATGTAATGGAAATTTGAGGCCTGCACTGATTAAACTGCAGGAACAAAGATGACTTATGCCACAGCCAGTAAGAAGCCTCTTCTGCCTGGGTGTTAAGGGGGAGTCAGGGGGGCCTGGCTATGCTGGAGGGTTTTTCTCCAACTCACTTGCTAAGAGTTAGTGAGGGTGAGTCGGTCTCCCATCTTCCTCTAGTCTTTACCTCTTAGGCCTCATTGGCACAGTTGATAACCTTTGTTGCTGTGCAGAAAGAAGGAGCAGGAAGCAAAACTAGAAAACAAGTTTGTGGTGTTTGGTTTTGCTTTTTTCTTTCAATTTAAAGATGGGAGCTTTTGGTTCTGTGGATTGATGGGTATAGCACACTAGACGAGAAAGAGGCTGGATAAGGCAGTGACCAGTTTTTGTCTCACTCTGCCCTTCCTCAGGAGAGACTGGACAACCTGTCCTCCATCTTCTCCTAGAGCTCCCTGGCCTGGCCCCAGGGACCCTGCTGGCTTCTGTCCCAACCAGGCAGAGTCCAGGTCGCTTTCCTTGCGTTCTCATGGGTTCTGAGGTCCTGTTCCCCTTGTGATTTCACTTCATCAGCACAAACCCCTCCTTTACCTCACCTCTGAGGAGGCTGCAGGCCAATCACCTCCACACAATCCCTGTCCTAAGCAGCTGGCAGAGCCCATCCTTGAACTAACAGCATCCCACAAGTGTCTTGTAGATCCTGGCGCCTCGTAGCTTCTCTTTGTGGAATTACCTCCAACACATACATGTGCCTACCCCTTAGGACAATTGTCATGTGGCAAGTTCTCTTCTCAGGCCTGCTTTCTTTAGCTGTTAGGTTTTTTTGTTTTTGTTTTTGTTTTTAAGATTTTTGCTATTTTAATCACAAGCCATTAAAGACTGTAACCATATCATGATCCTTTCTTTCATTCTTTGGAAATTCTGAACATTAAGCCCAGTTCTTCAGTGTTCATTTTAACCCTTAGCCAGAGAATGGGTTTGAGCAGGTAGAAGTGTGACTGGTGGGGTCAAGAGTTCGAACAGAGGAGCAGGGCTTGCTGTCTGTCCTTGGCAGCTCTGTCCTTCACCAGCTGTCTGGTCTTACCTCTGTCTCCTCTCCCCTCTCTTTGAGTAGCCTCAGCTAGGTTAGAGTTGCAGGGGTCTTGGATTCTAAGTCTGTTACAATACCAAAGTACTCAAGGTTTCATAATTTATAAAGAATAGAAGTTTATTTGGCTCATGGTCTTGGAAGTTGGGAAGTCTAAGAGCATAGCTCTGGCATCTGGTGAAGGACATCACATGACAACATGGAGCAAGTAGGTGTTAGGCCAGGTATCTCCTCCTCCTCTTACAGAACTGTAAGTTCTGTCGAGGGGCCCCTACCCTGATGACCTTGTGGAACCCCAGTTACCTGTCAAAGGCTCCGCTTCCAAATACTGTCAATGTATAAATTTGGGGATTAAGATTGCAACACATGAAATTTGGGGGACACATTCAAACTGTAGCAGTTTCCCGTTCTATGTTGTTGTTGTTAGGTGCCATCGAGTCGGCATCCGACTCATAGAGACCCTCATAAGGTTTTCAGTGGCTGTTTCGGGATTGCCTCAGGAGTGGATTGCCAGGCCCTTCTCCCATTCTATAGGAAGCAGATATGTCTACATAACAGCACCTCAAAAAACATTGTCTCAAAGCAGTACGGAGGGTTTACATTTTGTTGTCCTGGGAGGCAGTGTGTTCAGGGAGAAGAGTGTGGGTTTTTAGCATCAGAGCAGACTTTTGTTCCAGCTGTACCTTCTCAGTGGCTCTAGTTCCTTCAACAAAGTTACTTAGCGTCTCTCAGCCTCAGTTTTCTCATGTGTAAAGTTAGGCATGCTGATCATAACCCCTCCCCTTTGGGACTGTTATGAAACTGTGTATAAGAGGCCAGCACAATGCAAGATGTGTGACAGGCTCTTCGTCAGAGGTAGTTGTAAGGAGCTTGTTGCAGATAGAAAAGAGCTTAAAGCATTTGTGACATCTGACTTATCCCCAGGAAATACTTAGGCTGCAGCCAGGTTTTGCCAAAGTACCCCAGGTAGAAACTTCAGAGTCAAGCCTGTGCTCAGTGGCTCACTTTGCTTATTGAAGTAAGATGAAATTCTTATCATTTTTGTACCTTATCCTGTGTGACATTCATTCATTTAACAAATATCCAGTAAGTTAGTACCTGTATTTTCCTAGTGCCTGAGTAGGTAGTAAGGGAAAAGTTGAACAAAACAGTTCCTACTTACGGTCTAATTAGGGACACAAAACAGAAACCCAGTCATTACTATGCAGAGTGATAATTGGTATTAAATCAGCTGACAGGTGTGAAGTGTTCACATTTTGTGCCTGACCTTGTCATAGTAAGCCATCTCATAAGTATGTAAGCCCCATGTTAAAGTAAGAAAGAGGAGGGAGGGAGAGAGACACAGGGCAGAGGAGGACACCTAGGAGAGAGACTTCTAAGAATAGGTGATGATCAGAGTCATAAGGAAGGTTTAGCTGGTGGGCAGGTGTGTGCAGATGGGGGTGCGGGGAATGGTAGGGGAGAGGGTGCAGCAGAGTTGCTTGATGCAAGGGGACAGACTGCTTTTGCTTGTCCAGCTAAGGAGTTTGGTCTTTAGCCTCAGAGTGATGGAGAGCAACAGAGGGATGCTAGAACAGAGGCTTTGATCTTTGCATAAAGATAGATTGGAAGGGAGCCAGAATGGAGATGGTCTGGAGGCAGGTATAGCAACCTGGATCCAGACTCTGGTTGCAGCAGTTGGGGTGGTGATGAGAGTAGTGGATTAGGACCTGTCCCAGAAGTGACTGAGAAGTGAGGAAGATGGAAATAGGTGAAGGAATCTCAGTTTTCTAGGTTGGGAAACTGGGTGGAGGGAAGCTGGTGCCATTCATTGAAAACAAGAACAATAGCAGATAAAGACAAGGAAGGGGGAAGGCTGTCCCTCGTGGGAAAGTGGACCCACCCAGTAGGCAGGCACCCTATGTTCACTCTGAAATCCTCTAATACAAATGATTTTCTTTTCTTTTTTGCATAAAATTTTTGGAAGTGCAATTTAATAGGATAAAAGCAAAATTCTTAAATGCTCAGTTCAATGTGTTTTTACAACTGGTACATATATAGGAATATCAACCTAAACAAGATAGAGGAATTTCCATCTTCCTCAAAGTTCTCTCATGTTCCTTTCCAGTTTACTTATCAGCCCAATGTTCAGGAAGACATCACTCTACCATCTAAAGATAAAGCAGTCATTCAGCCCCTAGGTGCTTGCTTTTTGTGCTAGCTCAAAATATACAGTGCTTTCTGAGAACAGAGTACATGCTCCCAGAACACAGACCAGACTCAGCTCCTTGGCATCGATGCAGCAAAGGCAGGGAGATTTTACAAAAATTTAAGCCACCAGAGTCTGGTCTGACCAGCCCCTTGGAGCTCAAGCCTAGACTATGGGATTTGGGAAGGGCTTCATTTTGATCATCTGTTCTGTTGTCTGACCAAGTGTCCTGCCTGCTTTCCAGTTGGAAGTTATCTGCCCTTCATGGTCAGTGTCATCTTCTCCTATTCCTCTCCCATCCCCATTCTCCCCCTCCTCTTCCTCACTGTGTGAGCCAGACTGGCTTCTAACATGTGAGCCTCTTTCCACAGCCTCCTGAGTGCTGGGATTACAGGCATGCACCACCACAACTGGCATGACCAGATTATTCTTTGGGCCAAAAGTATGTTCTGCTTCTAAACATATATAAGGAAATTGAGCACAGTTCTCCAGCTCTGCTCCCATGGTAGACAGAGCAGCACCTCTTCCTCTTCTTCCTACTTCTTTTCCCTCAGAGTAGGTATGTTGGTTTGCCAGTTTACAGCCACTTGGGAGATTCTGTGGGTTCTCTGTGGCCTCTGTTTTGAGTCTGATTATTTCTCTTTAATCAGAAAAATAAATACTTATTTTTAATTTTCTTCCTGGCCTAGCTGAGCTAAATTGAAATGGTCTTTTTAGTTCCACCACATGTGAATTACAGGAAATGCTGTCCTGTTGGGGAAATGGGTCATTTCCAATATTTTCTCTCCGGGAAAAGTATAACCCATTAGTTTACTAAGAAAGGCTCAAACAGGCAACAAAGAAGTACTTATTAAGACATGTTCTCCTTTTATGTGTTCCTAATCACAGCCTGGGGCTGAGATTTAGCTCAGTTGGTAGAGCGCTGCGCTGCAGTCTCTGAGGTCGCGAGTTCAGTTCCCAGCACCACAAAAATGGGAGAAGGACCTGGCAATCCACTCCCAAGGCAATCCCAACACAGTCAACCATTGAAAACCCTATGAGGGTTGCTATGAGTCGGATACCGACTCCACGGCACCTAACAACAACAACAACAATCACAGCCTTATCATAAAGTTCAATTCTTGTAGTTAGTTCAAAGTTATTTCATTAAATTCTTTCATTTTATATATGAGGAAGTAAAAAGACACCTCCCCCCAGAAAAGAGTGATTTGCTCAAGCGTGTGTGTTGTCTTCAGGGACCAGGATCAGGAATCATGCCCTGATTGATGATAAAGACTATTTTGTTTTTCATTATAAGAATCATTTCTTGGGCCTGGGTATGTAGCTTAGTGGTAGAGCACTTGGCAACATGTATGAAGCCTTGGTTTCCATCCTTAGCACTGAAAAAAAAATCATTAAAAAAAAAAAAAACTAATGACCTCACTATTTTTTTTTTTTAATTCCTTCAATGAAACCTCACCCTTGAACTTGGTACATTAGACAATTTGCTTGGAATAAAAGTAGAGTTTCCATTCTCCTCCTCCTCCTTCTCCTCCTCCTCCTCCTCCTCCTCCTCCTTCTCCTTCTCCTCCTCCACTACCTCCTCCTCTTCCTTCTTCTTCTTTTTTTTTTTTCCCCGCTGTTGGAAGGGTCAGTGCTCAACCCAGGACCTTGCATGTACTTTGCAATTGCCATTCCACTGAGCTGCACCTGCAGCCTCCTCTTTTTATTTTTCATCTTGAAACAGGGTCTTGTTAATTTATACAGTCTGCCTCTGGTCTTGAAATCATGATCCTCCTGCCTCTGCCTCTTGAATTGCTGGGATTATGGGCGTGCACCATCAGAGATTCTGTTTGCAAGACAACTCAGTTTTGATGTCCTTTTGTTCACCATTTTCTTCTTTGACTAATACAGTGCTCTACGGTGAAGCATTGTAGGTGGCTGAATCCCATATTGTGAGAGAAGTTTCTAGAGACTTTTTGCTTGAATGGCACATACTTTGCTAGGTCCTTTCTTCTGAGTCATCCTTTTTGCTGCCCCCGATGGCTAGAAAGAGACACCTGCAGAAAAGGTCCTCCTCACTAGCTCTTCTAAGATGCAGAAGGGTGGAGTCCATCCAGTTCTGGTAGGTTGAAGGTGAGCTTTTCATTTTCGACTTCCCCACTCATCAACTAGCCAGTGATGTCCTTACCTGTTTGCCAGAGATACCTCAAGATTCTAGGCCCTAAAATCAAATTCATTCTACCAATTTTTTGTTTGTTTAATCACTTTATTCACTTGTTTTCCTTCCTTCCTTGTCCACCCATTCATTCATTCATTTATTCATACATTCCAGAAATATTCGAGCTCCTCACTGTTTGTTGTTGTTGTTCGGTGCCTTCGAGTTATATCCAACTCATAACAACCCTGTGTACAACAGAAGGAAACACTACCCAAACACTGTGTCAAGTACACAATCTTTTTATGTTTGAGCCTGTTGTTGCAGCCATTTTGTTTCTTCTCATTTTGAGTCATCCCACATCAACAAAAGAAAGTACCAGGGCTTTACTCCATTCCTGTCGTTAAGATCAACTCTACTTTGAGGAGACAGTTCTTCCCCAGTCATCTTTTGAATGCCTTGCTACTTGGGGGGGCTCATTTTCCAGCACTATACTTGACAGTGCTTCTCTGCTATTCATAGGTTTTCAATGGCTAATTATTTCATGAGTGGGCTGGTGGGTCCTTCTCCCTAGTCTGTCTCAGTCTGGAAGTTCAGCTGAAACCTGTGCACCATGGGTAGCCCTACTGGTATCTGAAATATTGATGGCTTAATTTTCAGCATCACAACAACACACATGCCCCCACTGCACAACCAGCTGATAGACAGATGGGGGTCTTTACTGTTAGCCTCTGGTTAATTCTGATAACAGCATCACACCAATGCATTTACCAAAGCTCTACTGTTTCTCAGCTCATTTCCCCTCATTCTCTGAATCTAATTAGAGCAGGACATGATCATTGCTGTAGTCTTTTAATGAATCCACCAACTTCCAGTCCCACCCCCTCTACACTGCTCCCAAAGACCTTTGTACAGTACCAGTTGTCTGTGCCAGTGTCCCACATACAATCCTCCACTGTTAATGAATTAAATCCAACCTCCTTGGCATGGGCTTCAAGGCTTCCCACCACAAGCCCTACTGACTTTCTAGCATGCTTTCTTGCGTGCTCACCCTTCCACTATACATTCAGCCATGTTGATCTGCTTCAGAGATCCCTAAACTCACCACTTACCCTCACGCCTGGGAGCCTTTGCATACAATGGTTCCTCCACCAGGGATGCCCTTTCCTTCTCTGTCTGATGAGGTTTGTGCTTAAACGCAAGTTGTAGACATTGTCCCTTCAGCTATCACTGTCTAAGAGACCTTCCCTCCTCTCTGCAGTTGTCACTTGGCTGTTCAGATCTGTTGTGACATCCTTGTCTCTCTCCTTCTTCAGACTGTGTCCCCCTGGTCCAGTGCAGGTTTTCTAGTTCTAGCCTTGTTTCCAATAGTTTGTGCCAATGATATCTATGAATTAGACTGGTTAGCCCATGTGGCCCCAGCCTCATCATCTCCCCCAGCTCCCTTGCTCGTCTTAACAGCCTCCATGGCTTCATATTGTATATTCCTGAAAAGCTTGTGGTTCCTCAAATGCTTTGGGCTTCACATTCCTTTTGCTCTGCCTTGGACACCTTCCCCATGCTACTTCCGACCTGCCTGATCAAATCCAGTTCATGCTTCCAAAATCAGCTCAGATGTTGTTGCTTCTTTCTTCCTCACTTGCTTGGACTTGCAACAGGATTAAATAATAAAAATAGCTGGTACTTATATGGCATGAAGTATAAGCTCCAGGCATTGTTCTAAGCGTTTTACTTATATTAACTGATTTCTTTTACATGTGAGTATTAGTGTAGTTGTATTATCCTGTATCCTAAGAGTTTATGTGCATGTGTTTTCCTTAAGGGCCTGGCCCATGTATCAGTTGTCATTATATCCCTAGCCTTTAGCACAGGGTTTCACATGTTGAAGTAATGGTCAGTAAATTTAGTTTAAATAAGTTACTGTTGCCCCCCAGTACCATCAGAAAAAAAAAGTTACTTTTCATGTAGTAATGGTTTATTAACAATTTGTTTAATATACTAAGAATTGTTTTTTTTTATTATGTAGAATATGCTGTGGATTGAAATTACCATTCCATATAAATGAGAGCAAAGATAATCCTGTTGTATAAGGAAGAATCAATGAATAGTACTATTCATTGAGTAAGTACTATTGGAGTTCCTAACCAAGGAGATTATTCCTGGCATTAAGAGATAATTTGAGAGGACACAGCTCTTATTCCCTACCTTTAAGATACTTTCTTTGTTGAGAAGAGATGTATACAGGACACACGTAGAGAAGACGACACATAACATGTAATAAATGGCCAAAATGAGATGTGATCAAAAATCAAATTAAGGAGCTAGAGATGTAGCTCAGTGGCAGAACATTTGCCTTTTTCATACATGAGGCTCTGGATTTCATCCCCAGCACTGCAGGAAAACAAAACAAAAAACAAACAAACAAAAAGATTAAGAGTTCTGTGTATTACAACCTGTATTGCCTTCCTCCGATAACATTTTTATGAAGTCCTTCTGTCATTCAAAATTTCAATAGCTCCTTTTTTGCCAGTGTGTGATACTTAGTGTCTTAGCATTCAATCTGGGAGTCTGTTTATCTGGACATCTTCATTTCCTATCTGCTACAGCTCCACGTCCCTGTAGCTAACTCAATACTTGTCCTCTGACATTTAATTTTCTCTTACTTCTTTGGTGTTTTCATACTTGCTGGTCTGTCTATAATGCCTTTTTTTAAAAAACAAAACATTTTTCCCCCTGAGTTTTGTGAGCCACTCCAGCAAATTAATAGAACCCAAGAAGAGGGGGTTGTGAGAACTCCAATTTATAGCCAGTTAGTCTGAAGCACAGAGAAAACAACTTGTGGCTGGTGATTGGCATCTAGTGTGGTGAGGGATTTCATCTTAGGGAGTGAATCTTCAACCTGTGGGATCTGACACCATCCCTAGGATCGACTCCCCACCCCAACTCTCAATAATTTATTTATGTGGTTCAATATCATGGCCTGTGAGTGTTTGTCAGCTTGACTGAAAGGCTAGAATTCAATACTGGAGCTCTTCGCCGTCCCTGGTTCTTCCACTTACAGCTGGTATTACTTCAGGCCTTCTTTGTTCTGTATTAGAACCACAGCCCTCAACTTTATTTTTTGCCACAGCACACATGGTATGTGGAATTCCATGCATAACATAACTTCTACAGGCATGTCCAAATTTTCACATTCCTCCCCCACCCCCAAGTTTCCCAGGAAATAAAGCAAATAGCACCACAAATGCTTTGTGGCATGTTGTTCATATAAACATTTGACAAGCTGGGGAGCAACTATTGAAATGTTCATCAGTCATGCAGCCCAGCTAGCTTGGGGATGGATGAAGCATGTAAATTCCTGGTTAGTAGAATCTCTATTTTTCCAGTCAAGGAAGCATATCAAAAGGAAATGTGTGTTATGATTTATCTTTGAAAACAAAATTATTTACAAACTTCCCCTTAAGAGATACTAGTAATAGATCACTTGTTTATCTCTTACTGGACTGGTCTTTCACATTGGGGCTGTGGATGCTTGACAGGTGTGTGGTCTTTTGGTTAATGGTGGCTGCAAATATAGCTTAGAGCTGTGAAGATTGCTGTGCTTAAAATGAAGACCCAAAGCCCACCAAAGTGTAGGCAATCTCAAAGCATTTGCTCAGAAGACTGGAGATAGTGATCTTCATTCATCCTGGTCCTTAGTGCTGCCAATGAGTTTCCAAATTGCACAGGAAGTTCAGGTTGCTTTCTCATTACCCATATATACAGATCCAATGTCTGGGTATCCTTTGTCCTGGATAAGTTTACTTTCCTTTTGTTTCTCTAATCCATTACTCAATTCCTGTGCTGAAGAATTAGAAATTGGAAGTGATTGGAGACCAAATGGAAACCCGAAGAATCCCAGCAGAGGCTTAGAACAGAGTTTTTAAACCTAAGCAATGTAGATATTTTGAGCCAGATAATTTTGCATTGTGGGGTACTGTCCTGTGTTTTGCAGAATGCTTAACAGCATCCCTGGCTTCTACCTCCTACATGTCAGTAATAGCCCCTGTCTCCATTTGTGACAACCAAAAGTGTCCCCAGACATTGCCAGATGTCTTCTGGGAAGAAAAATCACCCTAGTTGAGAGTCAATGGCTAAAGCAAGCACCAAGTGCTCAGCACCACCCCTCCCTTCTGGAAGCCCTCTTTTCATGGACATCTGTATGATTCTGGCTTTGACACTGGGGCAGCAACTTGGCAGTTCATGGCTGAGATCAGAGAAAAGATGAAGAATCTGTTCTCAGAGACACTTGGCAGGAGAATTGGCAGGCCTTAGCAGTTAATTGTCTACAGAATACAAAAGAGTAGAGGAAATAAAAAACATTGTCATGATTCCATCTATTTACATATTCTCTTTTTCTTTTCACTCATTTCTCCAGATGATTTACAGAACTAGATACTGTCGTGAGGACTCTTTCCTTAGTGGGTAGAGCCCCCTAAGTGTTTCTTTTGAAACCTGCATATGCCAATTATTCTTAAAGTATTATGCTAAAGTATGAAGTATAAATGTTATGGAAATAGTACACAGAGTATAAAATACGTAGATGCATATGGGGACATGAGCCTTTGCCAGATGCTTTGAGCAGACATCCTGTTGGCAGCTGAGGTAATTTAGAGCCCTCCCACCATCTTATAATCTCTGAAAGTTTGCAGCCCCTGTCAGATCAGAGCAGAGATGTGTCAGGCTGCTCCCTGGAACCTAAGTCCCTTCCCCTGAGCTCCCTGATCACAGAACATGAGCCAGGGCCTGGTGAGCCCCTCATGGGTCAGTGTCAGGAGCCATAGGAGCTGTTGCCAGTATCTGTTCTGGTGGCCTCCTTACGGCGTTCTGCCTTTGATATAACTCCATGTGCCTTATGACTGCCTGACCTTTAAAGGGAAGCAGATATGTGCTGGGGAGTTAATGAAATGGGAAAAGAGATGAGAAAAAAACTGCTTGGGGGATAGGGTTCTCCAAATCTAGAGATTCATCTATGAGGTGGCAGAGACTAATACAGTCCGGGCATGAGGAACATTCTACCATGGTCGCCACCTTCTTTCTGGAATGATTGAAATGGCCTTGGGAAGACCTTCCATCCTTAGCCTAGTGCAGTGCCAACAACTTGGGCCTCTGTGTGCTCTGCAGCTTGCACTGGCTGCACTGATTTCTGAGATAAAGGAAAACACCTTTCATGTTTGTCTCGCCTGACATTTTCCTTTCTCTGCTTGTTTGCTCCTGCCAAGATGGACTGGATGGCCAGCCCAACACAGGATGTGTACTGCTCCTGGGGCTATCTCGACTCTGCCGTCCTTGAGGAGGGCGAAGGGAGACCAAAGGAGGAGCCCATGCACTGTGCTAGCTGGATGAGAGTTTGAGGAAGAGAGGGCAGGAAGATTTCCCTGAGATGCTACTGAGCCTCAAGGAAGGAGTAGGAGTTGAGAAACAGGGCAGGGAAGGGTGAATCAGGCCAAGGGAACCACGTATGCAAAGGACAGAGGGAGAGGAGGGTTCAGAGGTATGCGGTCTCCAGAGTGGAGGCAGGGAGGCCACTCTGCAGCTATTGCAGGGGTCCAGCTAGGAAGTCTCTCAAGTCTTTTCCCTAGCATTCTAAAGGTGCCCTTTAGAATGGATCAGGTATCTAGAACTCTGTAAATCTTTACTGACCAGGAAGGATGTTAATTTATAGCTTAACAAGTTCTGCATATCCTTTGCCAGTTAATTGGCTGCTAATACATTTGTTTAGACTTCCAGTCTGCTAAGTGTTCAGCTGTCTCCCATTCTCTTATGAATCACAAATTTGGAATTTTTCAGAAGACCAAACTGCTGTTGTCCCACGCTTAGAGAAAAACCTTTAGTGTCACTTTGTTGTGTAGGTTTACTGGGCATCCCCTCCAACAAAGGGAGAGCCTACTTTGGTAACTGTGCAAAGCCCTGTGCTGAAGCATAACTTTAAGGGACTGGAAAGAATTCCCTGGAGTTCCGGGGAACTTGCTGACCAAGCCGGCATCAGTTTTCTTTCCTGTAAAATGTTTCCACTCCACTGTTCTGACTGCAGCCTGAGGGTTTGCAGCTAAGCAGTATTTGAATGTTGGCCTTGCCCTGACCCATGCTCAAATCATTTGTTTCACTAAGAACATGTATTTTGAGATAGCAAACTAGATTAGCTCACATCCAGCCATTTAATTGCTGATTCAGTGAAAAAATCTTCACTTGATAGGGTCTGGACTGAAATCAAGCAACCTCCAAGGCTTCTTTTCCTAAAGAAGACCCACCCCTTTTTTTCTTTAAAATATTTAAGCCATAAAAGGTTAGCCCCTCAGATATCATCTCTCAAGTTTCTTACACATCCTTCTGGATTGTCCTTCTGTATGCATTTATAAACATGCATATATGCATGTGGGAAATGTCTGTCCTATTTACCAAAACACTCTTGATTTTTCCTTTTCTTATTGCAGTACTAGAGATCAAACTCAATGCCTGTGCATGCTAGGCAAGTGCTCTGTCACTGAGCTACACCCCCAGGCCCCCCCAAAAACCTTAATTTAAAAAAATACTACTATATCTTGCTGATCTTTCCCTATCAGTACACACTGACCAGCCTCAGTCTTTTTAATACCAACATTGTATTTCATTGAATGGATAATGCATAATTTACTTATCTGCCCCCTTATCAATGGGTGTTTCCCCCTTCCTTAGACTTTTGCTATTTTGAGTAATGCTACAGTAAACATTCTGTCACAGTCATGCATGCATATCTATAGGCCAGAGAGTATGTATATTATTAACTTTGAGAGACATTGCCAAGGTTCTTCTTGCCAGAGACAGTGGATGGCTTGTAAGAAAAAAATGTGTAACTCCAGCTTTTAACAGCCTAGAATGTTGGTAATTTTCTTTGCCCAGCAAGTATTGCTCCCTAATACAGAAACTAATAAGCAAATCATTACCATTGTAAGACAATGCAGGGTGTAGAGCATGAATGATATTTGGGAAGACAGGACTTCTGGGGGACCTCAGTTTTCTCATCTGCTCAATGAATGTGGGCAAGATAATCTGTCTAATCTTATAGTATGATTTTATATAAACTCAAGAGTAGTTCTAGGTTGACACTTGGGGGCTTGTCTCTGTGAGAGAAAGTAAAATGCCAGAATCAGCTCTTTAATTTGTAGGTCCTCTATCTTTTCAACAGCACTGAATGATGTCAGAAGGCTTTGAGGCATCTGGCCCTTCCTCGGGCAGCAGGCAGGCTGCATAACTCTTGGGTCATCTATATTTTCAGGCAATTGCATGGCAGCTTGGCAAACGGTGCCTCCTCCTCTCTGTTCCTTTAATGCCAACCACATTCCTTAGGCAGCCAATTAATTAGAAGAGCCTTGGAGGGAGAGATGGGGTAATTACTGTTCGTGTTATAATTTTCTTGGAAATGACCTCCAGTAGAAGTCTGGTCAGAAGTCTTCTGAGCCAGGCACAGTAACCCACACCTCTAGTCCCAGTGACTCAGGGGGCTGAGGCAGGAGGGTCAAGAGTTTGAGGCCAGAGGCAGCTTGTGAGACCTGGCTCAAGATTAGAAAAAAAAAAAAATGGGCTAGAGGTACAGCCTAGTGGTAGAGCACTTGCAAAGTATGTGGGAAACCGTGGGTTCAACCCCCAAGTACAAGGGGAAGAAAACAGAAAGCCTTCTGAGCCATTGGACCAGAGAATTTTCTGGAGAAGGGAGGACACTCAATAGAGGTTCATTTGTAGCCTCCCACTCATTTTGGTCTAACTAATATTTATCAGGGACAAACAGCCTGTACTCCAGAGACAGCAGTTCCGATGGGCAGAAACCAATTTGTTCCTTTGTTTTATTTCCTTCTGTGCAGTCAGCCCCACTGACCTAACACCTCTGAGATTGATGTCATCTCCCAAGTTGTGCTTGGAATTAGAGAACACAGATCAGCTAGTGTAATATTCCCTTACACTTTTGCAAATTCAAGAATCAGTGATTTGAAGAACTGTTGTTTGAATTCCTGAGAAGGAAAATGGAATTACTCTTCTCACTCCCAACTTTTCTTTTTTCTTGGTAGTGGTGCTAGGGATTGAACCCAGGACCTTGTGCATACTAGGCAAGTACTCTACCATTGAGCTACATCCCCAGCCCTCAACTTTTTATTTTGGGAAATTTTAGATCCTTACAGCAAATAAATTTGCCAGTTGTAAATATTTTTCCACATTAAGTTCTCAGTTGCTGGTGCTGGTGATAATTTAGGAGGATATTCTATGAACCTCTAACATAAATCTATATATATATATGTATGAGCTATAGATATATTTTCCCCCAGAACTCTGAAAAGAGATTGTATACATGATGATATTTCACTCCCAAACATTTCAGTACATATCTCCTAAGAACAAGAGTGTTTCCTTCATAAGAACAATATCCTTGTACCCAAGAAATCAAACTGATACATGAAGAGCATAGGTCAATTGCCTTGTAGAATTTTCCACAATCTGAATATTTCAGATTATTCCTTCATGATTAGATTCAGGTTAAACATTTTGTCAAGAATACTTGGGTGATATTGTATACTTCCCATCATACCTCACCAGAAGTCATATAATAAATAGTTCTGTCCCATTATTGATGATGTAGGTTTGAAATACTTGGTTTAAGTAGTGTCTGCCAGATCTCTCTGCTTTGTCAAAGTGTTTTCTCATTTGTAAATAAAAAGCAACAAGTGGTATGCTACTTTAGGACCATAGCAATATTTTGTTCTCAATAACTTGTTCGTCAGTGACTTCAGCATCTATTGATATGTTGATGATCCTTTCCAGAATCTTTTATTAGATTGATCATTGCAGAAGTTGTTCTTTAGATTCTCTCTCCTACATTAACAGCATGTATCATTATTATTATTATTATTGTTATTGTTATTGTTGTTTATTTATTTATTTATTTATTTGTGGTACTGGGGGTTAAACCCAGGGCCTTGCGCTTGCATGCTCTGCAAGTGCTGGACCACTGAGCTGCACCCCCAACCCATTTTTTGACTTTTTGAGACAGGGTCTCACTAAGTTTCGCAGACTGCCTCGAGTGGTCTTGAACTTGTGATCCTCCTGCCTCCGCCTCCCGAGAGCCGCTGGGATTACAGGCATGTGCCACTGCCCAGCCTGCACGCATTATTTATAAAGAGCTCTTTGGCACCCCCCCACACCCCCTCCCCTTCCTTCTTAGTATCATTTGGGACTCATAGTTTTGTTTGTTTAGTTTTCAATAGCTATAGTCCATTACCTTCACTATATTTTAATGCTCTAAACTATCCCAAATTTGGTAAATGGGAGTCTTTTCCGGATGTACCTTGAGTCCTTTTAACTTGGCCCCAACAGTCTTTAAGGATGTATTGCTTTTTTTGCATACAGTGAGATGCTCAGACTCAGCTTGTCCTTTTTCCCAAAATCTTGGAATTAGCTCTTTATCTAGGAAAAGCTACTTCCTTTGCTGCAGAAGTGGTCTTTAGACACCAAGAACTGGGCATGAAGTATGCTTACTACTAGGTATGTTACTGCTTTTAATAGAAAGAGCTAAGAAACTTAAATTTTTTCTTTTAGTTTTTGAGTTCATCCTGAGATGTTCAGGTAATAACTAGTATCCTTGTGCCCTCCCTTACTCTCCCCATTCTGTGTTTGCGTTCCTCTTGTCCAGTAGTGAAAACCTTGTACAACACGATATCATTGACAATAGTAAACCCACCAAGTAAAGGTCAAGATTGTTTTTAGTTCTTTTTTGCCCTTTCATTTTATCCAAGTAAGGATGAACAGTCAGAGAACTATCCAAAAGTCACTTGAATGACTTCCCTTTTCTGTGTAGATAGGTTGTAATTTTTATAGACAGTTAGGTTCATGTTTCTGTTCCTACTCAATTTTAGGATTTGCTTTTTCCCTCATGCTTTTGAATTGTTTTTGTTCTTCTAATACATCAAGTAATTAGGAAGTTCCAAAATCAAAACTGTATAATACGATGTGCTAAGAGAAGTCTCACTTCCACTGCCAGAAGTAATCATTGTCATTTGTTTCTGATTTATCTTTTGTCTTCGCTGTTTCAAAAGTAACCAATCCCTATGTGTGTTGGGCTCTTTTTTTTTTTTTTTTTTGTAAAAGTACTGGGAAGTTGAACCCAGAGCACCACACACATACTTTGCAAGTGCTTGACCACTGAACTGCATCCGTATCCCATTTTCCTTTTTTTAAAAAATCAGAATCTTGCTAAGTTGCACAGGCTGCCTCTGGCCTCGAACTGAGGATCCTCCTATTTCTGCCTTCTGAGTTGCTGGAATTACAGGTGTGCACCATTGGGATCAGCTGGGTCCTGTTCTTTGTGCACCTGTAGGAAGGGTCTGAAGTTCTGGGCCTCAGAATCAGCCATGACTAGAGGAAACATGGTAGGAACAGAGTGAAATTCCCTATCATTCTTCACTCTGTTGGTTTGCTTAGTTTTGTCTATTGCTTAGTAATTCATGAAAAAGGCAAAACTTGCCATGGGAGGGTCATTAACGGATGGTAGGGACAACTGAGGGGCAGGTTCTTCAAGTAGAATGAAGTGGTGTGGGCTGGGTTTTGAGGGTCCATTTAATAGCTTTTGACTGGAGTGGAACTGATTGGTATGGCTTGAGCAGATCTGGGATCCATGAAACAGATTGTGACAAAGCCAAAAAGTTGCTTCCCTGGCGAGCCTTTCCATGCAGCTGTTGTTTTGTACTTGAGTAATTTGGGTTTCCCTTTCCTTTTCATACAATGTTATCTAGATTTAATCCCTTTCTGCATAAGAGTTGCAGGGAATAAAAAAATTTTTTTTATTGAATAAACATCTTGGGGAAGTTAACTTTTCACATTTGTTGTTGTTGTTCTTTACTTGACATTTAGGAGCTCTTATAAGCAATTAAATCTAGGAGAAAACCCAAACCAAAAATTCCCCTGAACTCCAAATGACCTTAGTAGGAATCTCTCCAGTATTTCTGGTCTCAACTCGTTTGGTATATTTAGGGAGTGACTCTTTATCCCACTTCCAAGTGACAACTTTCAACTATTAGTCAATGCGGATAAATGCATCTAATAGGTTCCATTGAGTATGGTTTGGGGGTCAGACTGAGACTTTATCTGAAGACTGTAACTGGGCAGGCAATTGGATGTGAAAGTATTTATTGGAATAACTTGGTCCTTTCCTTGAGTTGCACATTTTCTTGGTGAAGAAACTCTCTTCATGCCCTTGAAGGGGATTGTGGGATTCTGGTTCCTTTCTTCCTCCCTTTTTCAATTCCAGCCATGAAGTGAGCGGTTTTGCTCTGTCACACATTCCTGTTTCAAGTTCCGCAATTTGAAACGGAACAAAATTAAGAGTGTAAAACCAGTCCACTTGATCAAGAAAGAAGATCCTCAGCAGACTGCCTAGATTTGATCCTGGTGAGATAAATTATTTATGATGGCAAATAAAGGAAGTAGCTCATTGTATGGGATTGTTGCTTAATTTACTAATTAAGTAACAAAAATCAACTAAGAGCTGGGAAAGCATCTACCAAAAGTAATCATTAGCTTTAGAATAGTTGGTGTTTAGCCTTTCTGGCCCCAGTTAATTAGCAAGCTCGTTTGTCCCTTGGAGATGAGACATTTGCATCATATATAGTAAAAGAAGCCTGCCTTTTTATTGTTGAGTGGCATGTGCCCACTCACCCAAATGTGGTGCCAGTTATTAGGTTTATTAAGAACAAGGTTCAAAGAAGAGAGACCAGAGTAGAAGCCAACTGTAATCTTTTTGAATCTGTTCCCTCAGGTTAACATTTCTGATCATGACTCTCAAAGAGCTATTACACACATGGCTCTGAGTGTGCCTTAGTAACCTTGAGTTGAATTCATGACCTTGACTTATAACCTTTTCCTGCCTAAAGAAGCAAAGGTCCATAAAAGCCACAGATAAACTGATGTTTCTTGTAGGTTTCTCCAGAGCGGTAAAAAGAATCACAAGGGTATAAGGTGGCTTGCCTGTTTATGAAACTTTGGCTGGAGAAACTCCCATTTACTAAGCAAGTAACTCTATATTTGTGTTCTCTCTTCATCTCTCAGTAGGGGGTTGAGCCAAGGGCCTCACACATGCTAGGAAAGCACTCTTATTACTGAGCTGCACACCCAGCCCCATTTTTATTTATTTATTTTTAATTTTGAGGCAAGGTGTTGTTAAATTGCATAGGCTGCCTTTGGCCTTGAACTCACAATCCTTCTGTCTGTGCCTCCAGAGTCGCTGGGATTACAGGCATGTGCCAGTGGTGCTCAGCTCTGTGTTACCCCTTTTGCCAAGGATGAGTCCCTCTCATTAGTGAAGTCTTGCTCTTTTGTGGATGACATGGTTGGAATGTATAGAATAATTAAAGTCTCTTCCCTTGGTTCAGGTAAACTTGGCCATTCAGATATAAGGCCAGCTCAGCCATGGAAATGGGAATTTGTAGTGAAAGGCAAATACTTAGCAAGATCATTGGAGCCATACTTTAACACCTAGTAGGTTCCCATCCAAGGGCTGGGATTTAGCCCAGTTGGTTAGAGCGCTGCTCTGCAGTCTCTAAGGTCCCAGGTTCGATTCCCAGCACTGCAGCAATGGGAGAAGGACGTGGTCATCTACTCCCGACGAAATTCTGAAGCAATCAGCCATGGAAAATCCTATGAGGGTCACGAAGAGTCGGACATGACTTGATGGCACCTAACAACAACAAGGTTCCCATCCTAGAGCTTGCCCTACAGTGACTTAAGATTCTTCTCCTACCAGAGCACATCCATCCAGAGTCCCAGAGGTAAAGACCTCCCTGAAAAAGGTTTTCTGAGGGATTTCATGTTTGTTTTGCACTTGCAAAAGCCATGACTCTATGATGTCCAACTCCTCTTATTCAGGGTTTTAAACCTTTTGTTTTGTGACCCACTATGGAGGAAAATTTTGGCAGATGCAAGGTGAGATTGGACCCCTTTTCTGCACCTCCGCAGGGGGCTGCTGTGAAGCTGATTGTCTCTATGACAGGAATCATTTTCTCTGGTTTTGATTGAGTTCTCTGGCATGCTGGATAGGATTTGTTGTAACACACACATTCCCCTTGCCAAGGTACACAGAGTCTTTAGATGCAGAGGCTTGTTTTATGATGTTTTTTTCCTAAACTTAATTTATTCTACATATCCCATGGCAGAGCTAAACATTTGTGGGTATTTTGGCTGCCAGAACTGGTGGTGGATCAGATGGGACCAGGCCTATACTTGTTGAAGAATGGGTGGATTGCTTCCTTCTGGGGCATATTTTCAGATGGGGGTACTAATTCAAAAAAAAACTTTTCAACAATTATACTCACAAGTAGAATTTATGGCATCTAGAGGAAATTTTACCCATGTTTCAATGCTGGGGTAGCAGGCAAGTTTTTACTAGCCTTCGAGAAGGTATCTTGGGTTAGATACAAAGCGTTCATTTCCCTCTGTTTGTGACTCTGACCGTAGCTGTGTTAGTATGTGGTCAGACCCCAGAGGTTCAAGGACTGCCTCTCTTCTTATCCTGTTAGTATATGAAACATTTTAAACTCTTAAAACCCTACTGAGTTGAACAGTGGGATCACTTAAAATCTGTGTAACCCAAAAGTGTCTCAGCAGATTCCCCCTTCCCAGTATCTGCTACCACAAGAACTTTCAAGTACCTGAAAAGCCTTCAAGAGAATAATGAGGTATGAGCCAGGCATAGTGCAGCACACCTGTAATCCTATCTGCCTGGGAGGCTAAGGCAAGAGGATCACAAATTTGAGGCCAGTTTGGGCAACTTAGCAAGACCCCAGCTCAAAATAACTTTTTTCTTTTTCTTTCTTTCTTTCTTTTTATTTTTTATTTTTCAATACTGGGGGTTGAACCCAGGACCTCACACTTGCAGGCTTTGCAAGTGCTGAACCACTGAGCTGCAACCCTAGCCCATTTTTTTTTTTTATACTTTTTTAGACAGGGTCTCCCTAAGTTATGCAAACTGCCTCTGGTTTTGAACTTGCAATCCTTCTGTCTCTGCCTCCCAAGCTGCTGGGATTATAGGCATGCACCACCACGCCAGGCATAAAAATATTTTTTTTTTTTTTTTTTTTTTTTTTTTTTGCGGTACTGGGGGTTGAACCCAGGGCCTCGCACCTGTATGTTCTGCAAGTGCTGGACCACTGAGCTGCATCCCCAGCCCAGTTTTTTACTTTTCTTGAGACAGGGTCTCGCTAAGTTACGCAGACCACCTCTGGTCTTGAACTTGCGATCCTCCTGCCTCCGCCTCCCGAGCCACTGGGATTATAGGCCTGCGCCACCATGCCCAGCTAAAAATAAAATTTAAAAAGAGGGCTGAGGGTGTAGCTGAGTGGTAGAGTACTTGCTTAGATGCTTCAGGTCCTAGGTTTGATCCCCAGCATTCAGAGGGAGCGGGAGAAGTGAGGTATGGTGGGAAATAAGAATTAGGAATTGCTATTCCAGATTCTCTGGGTAGCCTAGAACTAGGAGCTGTTGTTGTTAAGTGCTGTTGAGTCAAGTCTGATTTATAGCAACCCTGTATACAACAGAACGAAATATTCCCTGACATTGTGCCAAGCCTGGCACTGTGGTCAGTGCTTCTCTGCTATTCATAGGATTTTCAATGGCTGATTGTTTTGGGATTTTGTTTTGGGAGTGGGCTGCCAGGTCCTTCTCTCATTTTTGCAGTGCTGGGGATCAAATCCAGGACCTCAGAAGGCACAGGTCTGCACTCTACCAAGTGAGCTAATCCCCAGCCTGCAGCCATAGCCCTGTGGTGTATGATCCCAGCAGATAGAAACTAAGCAGGGTCGGGCCTGGTTAGTACTTGGATGGAAGACTGCCTGGGAACACTAGATACTGTAGGCTTGGGAGGGAGGACCTGGTAACCCACTTCCCAAAATCAATCCTCCATTTAAAACCCTATGAATAGCAGAGAAGAACTGACAATAGTGTTTCTATGTAGGATTGCTATGAGTTGGATACCGGCTCGATGACACCTAACAATAACAACATTCCAGATTCATTTACTGAACAACTATTTTTATTGTACATCTTAGTGACAGGCACTATGCTGGAAGCTTTTAGACAGGTGAGGACAGAATCATCCAGTGTGGAAGACCCATTATTCAACAAGCCATACAAATGCAGTATGTGGTACACCTGGCGCGGTGGCGCGTACCTGTAATCTCAGCGGCTCAGGAGGCAGAGGCAGAAGGATCGCAAGTTTGAGACCAGAGGCAGTCTGTGTAATTTAGTGAGACCCTGTCTCAAAAAAAAAAAAAAAAAAAAAAAAGTAAAAAGGGCTGGGGGCGCAGCTCAGTGGTCCAGCACTTGCAAAGTATGCAGGCTTGAGGCCCTGGGTTCAACCCCCAGTACCAAAAAAAATCAAAACAAAACAAAAATAAAAACAAACGCAGTATGTGGTAGAAGCTATCGTAAGCACCATGAAGGGAAAGTACCGGGGCATGGACATCTAACGAGGGACCTAGTGTGGACTTGGGTGAGGGCAGTGGGCAGAGAAGACTCTCCTGAGGAAGGGCTGTCTGACCTGAGATCTGCAGGATGTGTGAGAATTAACTGGGGACTGGGGAGCAAAGTACCGATAAAGAGGCGCCATGTGGCAAAAATCCTGTGTGGCTCCCACCCCAGTGTTCCTGAGTGTTACCTGGGAGTGCTCTTATGTAAATTTATATTTTTGAGCTTTACCTCCAGAGAATCAGATTCAGAGTGAGAGGTGGGATCCAGAAATCTGCTTTGCCCAGAGGATTCTGATGCAGGTGGTCCCTCTGGAAATTCTACATGAAACATGAGTTGTGAAACCCTTTCTTTGCACTTTGCAATTTGTGCCGGGGACAACTGCAGCCTCCTCTGTAAGGGGGCACAGTTCGGTTTGGCATAAGCATAACTCCAGCTGTTAATGGGGACTTTATCCCTACTGTATGACTGGGGCTGTCACAGGGAGCAGACAGTGGTCCCTCTGTCCCTTGTTCTTCCTTCTCCATCCACCGGCCTGACTTGTGCTCTACACATACTTACTGGGGCCCCAGATCCAAATCTGACACCAATTCTGAGCCCTGGGGGCCAATTAAGGAAGGAAAGGAAGTGAGGTTTTTGCCTCTCAAACTTTCTGGGCATCAATATGACATTCAGATACAAGTCTGTCTGCATAGTCACTCCTGTTTTTTTTCTAGAGGTGAAAGAAGAGAGCAAGACATAAGCAGTGGGCAGGAGAGATCCTAGGCAGGGTGCGGCTCACTTCCTAGTCAGGGTGAGTTTATAAAGTCCCTTGATGGTGACACCCTGGCCATGGCTGAAGTGGGTTCTCAGTGATGGGACTTGTGGGGAGGACGATCTACGATGCCCCAGGTGGCTGAAGAACCAAGACTGAGCCCACAGGCTTTCTTATTTGGCAAAGAGCCCTCTGGGGACTGCGGGGCCTGCCTGCTAGCCCACCAGATTCTGGGTCTCTTTTCTTACCCGTGTCCCTGTTGGCATGGGCCTCCAGAGTTTAAGGTGGCATGATTGTTACTGAGCTTGGCACCCCTGACTGAACTATGTGATGCTTTTTCCATTCTCCTTTTCCAAGTCTCTGGTTCTATCAGCAGAAAGTCTTGATGTGTTGCTCTGTATTTAAACCTCTGGAAAACTTGCCAATCTCCCTTTCAGTCCAGAAAGCCGACCCTGGAGCCTTCTGCAGGCACCAGGGGCTAGCTCAGATTCAAGAATTGTTTGGTCTTTCCTACTTCTGTTTTGATATTTACCCTCTATTCAGGGCAAGCAGTGCTTTATAGCACTTATAAAATTTCCTTTCAAAATAGATGTGTTCTTTAAGAAGTCTATTTAAAGCAAAATAAGTAAATGAGAGTGAGAGTTAGGGGCACCAATTGTAAGTGACATGTGTGAACAACTGAGCTGGGTAATCGGGCACTGAAGAAGCCATCTGGGGTTCACATCTAGTTTAATCCTCTTGGCAAGCCTATGTGAGGCAACAACGATGATTTTCCTAGTTTGTAGCAGAAGGAACTTTTTCAGGGAAGTGAAATGACATCACAGCCTGACTGACTTCACCCCTCTGCCCTCCAGCCTGCTCTTCATGGAGCCTGGGGGACATGGTGCACCTCATTTCTTCTGTGACAGCAGCCTCCCTCCTTGCTCCTGACTCGCTTTCTGAGTGCTTTGCCTCTGTCTGCAGCCTGAGGCTACTCGGGGAAGAGTGGGCAGGGCTCGTCTGACCCTGTGCGCTGCCGCCTCCATCTCAGCCTAGGGGGTTCGGGGGCTCCCTGATGCTCAGCCAAGAACAGAGCCCAAGGGCGTCAGAACCCGGCTTCTCCATTGAATTTCCCTACTTTTGGATACAAGACTCTTCTCTGGGTGGTCTGGAGACCAGTCTGAAACGTGTTGACATTTAGCAGTTCGGTTCTGCTGAAGGCTGACAGGATTATTGTGCTCTTTAAAATGGCCAGCGTGTCCCAGAAAGCCCGTGCTGCTCATGGAGAACTCATTTGTGTGTGGTTTCTGCTCAGAAGGCCACAGCAGTATAAGTTTTCTAAGCAAGTGATTAGTGGCATATCCGAGGGCTGATTCACTGGGACGTTTCTGTTCTAGAGGAGAAAGTCAGTCCTGTCCCAACCTCAGAAACTTTACCCTCTGCCTATTTTGGTTCTGTGGCACCCATGGCTTCTGGAACCAGTCCATAGGAAGGTGCCGCGGCACACCTGGCTTGGGAGTGCCTGTGAGCTGTATTTAACACTGAAGTTGGGAGACTTGCTCTGTCTGCTGCTGAGTATCCTGGCTGCTGTCAGACTTTGGGAATTGGCTGGGCTGGCGGGGTAGCTCAATGGTGGGGCACTTGCCTAGCACATCCAATGCCGTGGTTTAAATCCCCAGCACCACCAAAAACATTTTTTTTTTTTTAATATTAGATAATTTGGCCAGGTAGTGTGGCACACACCTGTAGTCCTAGCAACTTGAGAGGCTGAGGCAAGAGAATAGCAAGTTTGAGGCCAGAGGCAGCCTGTGCAACTTAGACCCTGTCTCAAAATAAAAATTAAAAAAGAGGCTAAGGGTACAGCTCAGTGGTAGAACACTTGCCTAGCATGTGCAAGGCTGTGGGTTCAACTCCCAGTACTGAAAAACAGCAACAATAACAACAAATATTTGGGAATGTGCTGGAAAGAACACAGATTTTTTTTTCTTTTTTTTTTTTCAAGTATCCATTCATCTTGTCATTGGAAGAAGCATCAGACTTTCTTCCCTCCACACACGTCTGTCAGCCCCCTGGAGACAGAGAGTGCAAAGACTGTGGAGGGGCAGCCACGCCTTGAGAACTCAAAGAAAGGGATTTTCTTGGCAAGTTTGAGAGTTTATTCACAGCCACCCCTCCCTCGGACTCACAAGTCAGAGAAGCAGACTGAATTTTCTCACGTTCACATACATATGAAATACACATTGTACTTTAGGCTTACATTTAAGAAGTACTATATTTCCAGGGCTGGTGGCTGACAAAGAGTAGAGAACAGCCCTGGGACTAATTTGTTCTGTCATCTTTGGCAAATCATCTTGCTCCCATCTGTATATCCCTAGCATGAAGAAGAGTATCCTCCTTGGAGCCCCAGGGTTCTGTGGGATGAAATAGTTCCGTAGCCTCACTTTTTCTGAAGTTTCTATTCCTATGGTTTCAGTTACCTGCAATCCAAAATTATTATGTGTGGAAAATTCCAATAATAAACAGTTCATAAGTTTTAAGTTGCATACTGTTCTGAGAAGCATGATGAAATATTATACTGCCTCATTCCATCTCACGTGGGAATCATTTCTTTGTTCCGTATGTCCACATTGTATATGCTACCCTCCCATTAGTCTCTTAGTAACCATCATTTTATATAGATTGTTGAGGCATCTTGGTGCTTGTGTTCAGGTAACCATTCTTTTACTCAGTGGCCCTAAAGCACAAAAATAGTAATGCTGGGAATTCAGATAGGCCAAAGAGAAACTGCAAAGGACTTCTTTTAAGTAAAAAGGCAAAAATTTTCTTGACTTAATGAGGAGAGAAAAAGATAGCTGAAGTTACTAAGCTCTACCATAAGAATGAATCTTCTATCTGTGAAATTATGAAGAAGAGAAAAGAAATTCATGTAGTTTTGCTTTCATACCTTAAAATGGAAGTTACATACACAGTGTATGATAAGTTCTTAGTTAAGATAGAAAAGGCATTAAATTTGTGTATGTGTAGGAAAAAAACATAATGTATCTACGGTTTTGTAGTATCCTTGGCTTTAGGCATCCACTGGGTGTCTTAGAATGTATCCCCTGCAAATTGTGGGGGGATGCTGTATATGAGAAAGGGATTTGAAAGTGTTAAGAGTATCAGGTAATTTTGCTTTTCTTTTGCTGGTGTTTTAAGCAGAGAGGGTTTTGTGATGTACATGGATTCTGCAGGCACACACAACGCACACATCTGTCTTAGTTAGGAGTTGTTTACAAGGAACATAAATGCACTCAAGCTGGCATAAATCAATTGGGTTAGACTCCCAGAATACAGTCATTAATCCCATGGGCATCTAGATTCAGGAAATGGAGTGCAGCTGGGGTACAGAGGGACCAGATTTGAGATTTCAGAAGCAGGTCTCCCTTGCCCTTGTTGAGACTGCAGTTTCTATCATTTGCTTCTCTCTCCTCTCTGTCTCGTTTGTGTCTTTCAGCTGCTGCTGTTGGTCTGTCTCTCTGTCTCTGTTGGCTCTATTTCTGTCTGCTTGCCCCTGGCTCAACAAGGCTACTCCTATCTGCCCTTTATATGAGTGCTTGGTCTCCATCTCCACCATCAGCTCGCCTCTACTTGTTCACATCCTTGCCACACTTAGGAAATGATTACTATTTGTCTGCAGGCATAAAGGGACAAAGCAGCTGGCCACCAGAGGCCAAGGGCTTGGAGAGAGAGGGGGCTCCAGCTGCCCCAAGAGCTGAGAGGATCAATATGGTGCCCTCTGGTAGCCTGCTGATATCTCTGATCTCACTGAATTCATCTGTGTATCCAATTTGACACTCCTAAGAGAAAGCATGGTTGTCTTGGATCATCAGTACATACCTGTTGCAATCCCCCAGGGCCTGAGCCTAGAGCCCATGGAAGAGTCATGGCTCTGGGCTCACCGCTGCAGGGGGTACGGGTGAGCAGGAGGGACATCATGAGTGAGTGAGCAAAGAGGAAGCTGGTTTGCATGCTTACCAAGCTCATTTCTTCCCTTTAAACCAGAGAGCCCTGTCTTTATCTCTCTCTCCTTGTAACATCTGGCACAAATATTTGGTAGATTTTGGATGTTCGTTAAACGCCTGCTGATGATAAATGACCAGGCGTGTACGTGGTGTGGACCTGATGTTCTGCTGAGCAGCATCCTGAAATGTGGCACTTGACCTGTCCAGGAAAACTCACTCATCTTCCTGCTCCCTGTGCTGTGTTCTTGGACTTTCCTCACCTCATTTCTCTAGTACATTTCTCTAGTACATCCGAACATCTGGGGGTGTTCCTATTGTTTTCCTCTTTCTTGTCACCTTCTAAAGTCTCAAACTGAGAGAAGTTAACCAGTGAGGCAGGCTGCCCGTGTTTTTTTCTCAGTATGAGGCATTTGGAACTAATTGTGCAGTGGCCCCTTTGAGCTAGCTATGTTGAAGTAAAATAACACACACTAATACTGCATTATAAAAATGTCTTTCCGGCCAGAGTCTTGGACTTTTGTGTTTTGATGGAAACACCCATATAAATTTCCTGCTTTTTTTCTTAATGGCCAAGCACGAACCTGGCAAATGCTACTATTTGTAATATTCTGCTGATGTTAGATTGGAGAAGTACCTTTTGGAGATGAAAAAAATCAACATTTAGTAACTGGTAATAAATTGTTGGTGGTTGACATCTCTGTTGAGAGTGACAGGGACCTCAGAGAACCTCTGCTTAATTACTAGTGTTTCATCTCAGATCCATTCCTCAATGTGTTTTATAATAACTGTAGTAGAGAGAGATATATAAATTGATGTCTCCTTGTAAGAATAGGGGAATGTTCCATTGTGTTCTGTGTTTACTCCTCTATTTATTTCTATGTTAAGCATGTAGCTCTTTTTTTTTTCCTTATTCTACATGAATTACTTGGATGCATAAATTCAAGGACATATGTTTGCAGCTCTCACACATCTGTCTTGAATTTCATCTTTTCCACCCTGTCTTCTACTTTCCAAACAATTTACCTCCCTCCCTCTTTCTCCCTGCTGTTACTTATTTCATTGTGCTATGGAATCCTTTCATTTCAAGAGCTGGACGGGAACAATGTAAGCCACAGTCCACTTTTATATAAAAGCATCTTGGTACTTGGTCATCTCAGCTTCTTAGTATAGGATAGAATTCCTGTTGCTCTGGACACAGCTGGCCCATAGCAGCGTGGCTGACACTGTTTTCAGAGCTGAGGAGGCGCCTGGCTTGCTGGCTCCCCAGTGAGGTGATGTTACCGTCTTGGACCAAGCCAGGCCAATTTATGGAGGGCCTTCACGTGCCAGGCTCTCTGCAGTGCCAGGCTCTGTGCAGACCAGGCCCTCATGACTGTCGTCTTTGATCTTTTTTTTTCCAGACTGGGAATTTCTCACATCATTGTAAATGTTTCCTTTCCTCTCCTTGTCATTTGGCTGGGGCTCAGTGGGGACTTCCTGAAGCAGGAAAGTGGTAACAAGGGATTTATAACTGGGCGCTCAGAAAGTTTGGCCAAGAAACAGAGTTCTCTATGCAGCCGGAGGAGAGGGGGGACAAAAGCCCTGATGAAATAACAATCAAGTAGGAAATTGGAAAGAGTGCTGTGCTGAGTGCTAATGGTTCCATGGTGGAACAGGTATGGGTGGTGCTGAAATGATAAACATTGCCGCCATTCTCACAAACCACACTTCCTGCTCTTATTTTCATTTTGGAGAGTGGACATGGAAAAATTCAGCCCGCTGACTCGTAATTTATAGCATTTGGTTTAGGAGGCGTTATGCAATCGCATTCCTGATCTACTGGAAGCTGCACAACGTTTTGAGACTATTTGCCTGATTTCTTTTTTGGATGGCAGCTTAGTGAGTAGCTGTTTAGGAGCCATGATGAATGTGTGAAAATGCAATAGTGGCTTGCTCATTTCTCATGCTTCATGTGTGGAGAAGTAACTAGCACACACTGTCGGCCTGAAGGCGTCATCACGGGCATTATACTGAGTACCTACTGGGTAAGGCACTGAAGATACAAAGCAGCAGAGGACTTAGTTCCCTTCACACTTCACCCCATGAGGGAAACTGAGATGATCTTTTGGTTTAAAGCCCTGTAAGGATGATGAGGGTTGTACTCTGGAAGGATGGAATTCTCTCTTGCTATTGACTTGGTGGATCACATCTAAAAACTTGTGCCTATAGATTATGCAGTTGACCTCTTTCCCACTGGACCTTTTCACCGTAGTACCTGGTGCTGGGGTTCTATCATCTGTGGCACATCCATGCTGGACATGATCTGCAAGTGCTGAGAGTTTGTAGAAAATCAGCCTGCAGTAGTGAGGTCATGGATTATCAGCCCAGCCAACACTGAGGAGGCTGGGGGAGCCCTGTAGTCCTGTCCCTGAGAAACCTGCACTGTCTCTTGGGAGAGTGATATGGCAGGGGAGAGTCTATTTTCAGATGAAGAAAGCTTCTTGGTATAATTTTTTTTTTTTTCAACTTAAAAAACAAAACTGACAGAAAAGCTTCACTGGCCTATTTTTTGCAAAGTCCTTTTTATCAGCTATGGCCAGCTCCCAGATTTCATTGCCTTATATCTAGTATTGCACCATGAGGGATGGATTGCTTGGGGCAAAATGGTGGCATCTACCCCCTTCCAGCTAAGGAGGGGATTGTGGGGATGTGGCACTGCCTGGACAACCATATTCTCCCAGCAGACCCCCAAATCTGAAAGGCATGGTCCTCATTTTTCCAAATGGCACTTATTCTAGGCTTCCTTTCTCCCTTTCTGCTTCTTTTTATCCTTGTGGGCCCTGTAAAGATCTGGTGTGAATACACTCAGTATCTGTTCCTTGTTGGTCTGTTGTTAACGTTTTGGGTTGAACACAACTCTCAAGATTGCAGATCAAAGTTCCCATGGTCAAGCAGAGAGGCACTGTTCAGGGTGAATGTGGACAACCCTGAACTCTTTCCCAGTCCTATCAGCAGAGAGATCCACAGTGACACAGGCCACAGAAACCATACTGCCCACTGGAAGAGATTGCCTTTGGGGCTAGGACATGTCTCTCAGATTCCAGACCCATTCTGGCTCTTTGTCCCCCTCTCATAGGAAAACTCCTAGCCACTTCTTTAGATCTTCCCTGTTTGTAGCCTGTTATTACAAGGCACCCCTTGCTGTTCCAAACCACTGTACCCAGTGGAGGTTTTGGGGCCAGATGGGCTGTAGGAAATCCCTCTGTCAGCTTGCGAGAACTGCAGCGCGGGGAAGCCCAGCTGCCTTCTTCTGGTCTGCTGGTGCTGGTCTTCTGGTCTGCGGTGCTGGCCAGAAAGAACCTGGCAGCCATATGGAGCCTTGTATTCCCAACAAACTGCTCATCTCTGGCTCACTTAGTCATTAGAGCAGGAAGTTGCATGGCATAGTAAATGAACCTCCTTAATGAGTGTTACACATGATACCACCATACCGAGTGCTAAGGGATCTGGGCTCTTCAAACCAGCCATGGACTAGAGTAATTCTGTGACATTGCCCCTCTCCTTTTAATATCATTAATTTATAATTGCTGTTGATGCTGGACATCAGTCTGAAGGTGCATGTTTTTGAGAGGAGTTTAGTAGGTAAATTGCTATTCCTGTGACTTGTAAGGAAGCCAGGAGGGCAGCCCAAGTCTCAAAATGTGTTGTATTTCCTCCTTCCCACCCTTCCTTCCTTCTTTCCCTCCTTCCTTCCTTCCTTCCTTTCTTCCGTACTGGGGACTGAACCAAGGGCTTCACAGTACATAACTTGCAGTGCCCTGCCACTGAGCTGCACCCCCAGCACATTTTTTATTTTTTAAGTTGAGACAGGGTCTCACTAAATTATGTAGGCTGCCTCTGGCCTTTAGCCTGCGATCTCCTGCCTCCACCTCCCAAGTCCCTGGAATTATAGATGTGTGCCACCATACTCAGTTGTATTTTCTTTAATTCCCTCTGCATGGCTCCTTCCAATACTACTTGTACTTGGAATACAGCCTCTTTCCCAAGTTTATGCTCCATCCTTGGCAGTATCCCATTGTGACCTTTGCCACCAGGGTCACAAAGCCAGTCCACTGTGTTGGGTGTGGTGGTACCTGTCTGTAAACCCAGTGCTCAGGAGGCAGAGGATCATGAGTTTGAGGCCGGCCTGAGCTATACAGAGAGACTCTGTCTCAGAAACAAAAAAAAAGCAACAACAATAAAAAATAAATGTAAAACCTGCTGCTGGTGCTAGCACAGGCCTCTGTGCCACATGGAACACCCCCTCTGTATTTTTTACCTGCTTGTGCTTACCTATGTGACCCCCATCAGCCCCTGGTGCCTCAGCGGTTGTGGTTG
This sequence comes from Pedetes capensis, assembly GCA_007922755.1. Lineage (NCBI taxonomy): Eukaryota > Metazoa > Chordata > Mammalia > Rodentia > Pedetidae > Pedetes > Pedetes capensis. Next base: position 112,123 of record VMDO01003840.1, read on the forward strand.
AACCAGTGACTCCGTCTTAGGTGCCTTGACTCTCCCTTGTTCTGAGACAGAGGGAACCACAGACTGGATGACAGCCTGGAATTATTCTCCCTGTCAGGGATGAAGCCACAGTTTTGTTGCAAAGATTGGGGTTTCAGCCTGTTTGTGAGCTTGCCCCACTCAGAGCTGGTGCTGGGGAAGAAAGGACTCCTCAATCCTCCTCCTCCTCCTCCTCTTCCTCTCCTTCCTCCTCCTCCCCCTCCTCCTCTTACTCCTCCTCCTCCTCTGCTGTTTTTTAAGACAGGGTCTTACTATGTAGATCAGGCTGGCCTGGAACTGGCTGTGTATCAGCTCTCCCCTTGAGCAGAGTCGATGTGCTTACTCTCTGGCAGGGAGACCCTTGTAAAAGAGTCTGTGTCTATTTGTGTGGATTATTCTGAGACCAGCGCTGGCAGGGGCTGGTGGCACTGAGATGACCTTAGCACACAATCCTGTGCTGCCTCCTCGGTGCTCTACTGTTTGAGGATCACATGAGCACACATCACCCTAGCACCAGCTCCCTGGGCTAAAGTCTGGAAGGGCACTCCTGTGAGTGCCAACCATGGGCCAGGGATGTTTCTATGCACTTCCTGTGTATCATCTGCCCTCTGGATACCTAGGAGGTAGGGACCCCGGGACCAGTTCATAGGGTAGGCCATTTGTTCAAGGCATCAGAACCTGGATTCAGCCCCCAGCCCCTGTGCTGTTCCTGCTGCCCTCTGCTTCCCGCCTTGAGGCAGTGGAGGACTAGGGCTGCAAGAACACAGTGATCACCTTGAAGCAAGGCTTTGTGCTCAACCTAAGGGAGCATGGTGTATGGCCCTTTATTCTAGGAATCATTAGGGTATGGCCAGCACTTTGGAGTGGCACATGAAGATGGAAGGAAAACTTGCTCTGCCTCAGTGAGCTATGGTGGGAGGCTGGCTGTGTGGAGGATGACTTGTCTGAGATGGAGAGATGAAAGTAACATATTAGATCTCTGCCTCTTGTCCTAGCACCAAAGTGATTTCTACTGCAAAAGAGTGTCTTGCAAGCATAGTGAAGCCTTAAGACTTAAGAAGTCCCTGCACCTCAGGCAGAGAGTAACTGGCATTTAGTATGTAAGGGTGTCTCCTGGACCCTCTGTCTGGAGGTATTCTAAATGGACACAAGGCCTAAGAAGTCATTTTCTTCTACCAGATTGGGAGCCTGCAGCTGCCATGGGTGCTAAACCAAGGCTAGAGAGGACATCGTATTTTTCCTCTTTAAGGAAAAATGGCAGGATTCTCTTGGGACTTATCTTTTTTTCTTCCTTTGTTCCCTCCCCTCCCCTTCTCTCCCCTCTCCTTTCCTTTCTTTTTCTTCCTTTCAGATTGAACCCAGAGCTCATGGTAGGCAAGCTGTCTACTGTTGGTATATCACCAGCCCTTACCACCATTATTTCTGGCATTTGTTGAGCACTTACTATTTACTAGGCTGTATTCTTTTTTTTTTTTTGGGGAGGGGGTGTACTGGAAGTTGAACCCAGGGCCGCCTTGCACTTGCATGCTTTGCAAGTGCTGTACCACCGAGATGCACCTGCAGCCCATTTTTTTACTTTTTGAGACAGGATCTTGCTAAATTATGCAGACGGCCTCTGGTCTCGAACTTGTGCTCCTCCTGGTTCTGTCTCCTGAGTTGCTGGGATTACAGGGGTGCCCCACCATGCCTGGCTCTAACAGGCAGTATTCTAAATGTTGTACAAAGTCCAATTCTCACAGTAGCAGTGTGAAGCGATACTGTTAATATCCTCATTTTACTCATGAAGGAACTGAGGCTGTGCGAGGTGATGTAGCAGGCTGAAGGTTACCTGGCTCATCTGTAGTAGAGTTGGAATTTGAACCCAGGCATTGTGCCTCTAGAGGTATATCCCTGACCACCTCACTATACCACACCACCCTCTGACAAACAATGTTGACTAAGGATTTGACGAGCCAACAAGGACTAAACTCAATCGTGAGCTGTTGGGTCTGGTGGCCAACCCCATTTAGAATGGAAGTGGTCATGTGAGGGAGGTTTGGACGGTCAGGGTGCTTGATTTCACATACACAGCTTTTCTGGCGTATTCGCTAAACTAGGATGGAGCCAGTCTTCCTTCTTCCCTTGTTTGTGCTTCTCCTGGCAGGTGGCACAGTCTGCCTTGCATTGTACCAATATATATACAGTCAAAGCTCCACATATTTTTTATTGTAAAATATACATACATAAAATATGCCATTTTAGCCATTTTCCATGTACAAACTCTGAGGTTCCTGAAGGCATAGTCTTTCACCACCTGCACCCCTGTCTAGCAGTAGTTTGATTAGTGTTTTAAGTAAGTCCCACCTAATAAAGCCCTGTTGGATTGCATAGGTCAGCTATAAATCAGTTAGAAACTCACTGTTCTGAGATTTAAAAGAATGAAGAATAAATTTTTAATGTCTCTTATACCGAGTCTTTTTAGTACAGTAGCAGAAAGCGACACAGGAGGAGAACATGTGGCATGTTTGGTGCCTGGGCCTTTGTCTGCAGGAAGCAGAAAAGACATGTTATTTTCTAATCCTCTCACACTTGTGACCCTTGGTGGCATAGGCCCTCCTTCTGAATCAGCTATAAATACCCAGTGCAGTGATTGCAAATCCACTAGGAGGGCTTTGAATTCTTATAAACTGGTGATGGTTCTGACCAGCCTGGCCTAGCCCACCTGCATCTTTTCCTTGGTCTCACAAGCTCATTCGTTCTGTGTCAGGTCCAGGCAAAGAAGGGATTGGAAGGTGAGTAAGATACAGGGGTCAAAGGCACTGTTGGATAAAGTGCTTCCGCTAGCACTTATATTGAGTCATTTAAGGAATATTCTAGTCTGCAAGGAACAAGGAGGAGATTTGGTCATGAAGAAGCCATTTAAACAGCTAACTGCCTTGGTACTGGGGTGCTGAACTCAGGGCCTCACACATACTTTGCAAGCACTCTACCTCTGAACTGCACTCTGAACTAGAGCCCCCCTTTTAATTTTTATCTTGAGACAGGGTCTCACTAAGTTATGCAGGCTGCCTCTGGCCTTGAACTTGTGATCCCCTGCCTTCACCTCCTGTGTTGCTGGGATTACAGGCATGCACCACTGCACCCAGCTAAGCAGCTGAACTTGATTGATTAGCTAGGTCCCCAGTCTAACTGACCCAGGATGATGTTTCCTCCTTCCCTCCCTTCCTATCATTAGTTTACTCATTTATTTACTTAATTTTTTTTTCCAGTACTGGGGCCACTGAACCCAGGGCCTTGCACACACTTTGCAAGCATTCTACCTCTGAGCTGCAGTTTCAACCCCATTTTTATTATTTATCTTGAGACAGAGTCTCATTAAGTTAAGCAGGCCGCCTCTAGCGTGGAACTAGTGATCCTCCTGCTTCTGCCTCTGAGTTGCTGTGATTGCAGATGTGTGCCACTGCACCCAGCACCCATCATTTATTGAATGCGTAAAGTACCATGGACCGTGCTTGGCCACCAGCTCTACCAGGCTGTACAAATTTCATTTTTAGGCTAGATTGCACCCTGGAAATTATGCTTCCGGAGCAAAGGTATCAAAAAATTGGTCTGAACTCTGGGGCCTTGAGGACAAAGTCCTTCCGAAGCATTTAGAACATGATGCTGGGATAACAACAATAATAATTGATGTCAATAATAGCAGCAAACACTACATGTTATGTGGCACCTAATCTTTGCCAGGGCTGGGGTTTAGCTCAGTTGGTAGACTGCTGCTCGGCACTCTCTGAGGCCTGGGGTTTAATCCCCAGCACCACAAAAACAAGAGAAGGATGCAGCAACCCATGCCTGAAACAATTGCGAAACAATCCACCATTGAAAACCCTATGAATAGCAGAGAAGCATTGACATAGTACCAGGCATGACACAGTGCCAGGGAATGTTTCCTTCTGCTGTACATAGGGTCTCTATGAGTCAGACCTGACTTGACACCACCTAACAACAACAAAAATCACTGCCAGGCCTATTTAAAGCCCTTAATGTAACCCATCTAATCTTCACAACAGCCCAGTGAGGTGAGGTTCTGTTATCCCCATATTATAGATGAAGAGACTGAGGGAGAAGTTAGGTACCTTGCCTGAGGTAACCAATTGTTGAGTGCCTGGAGCTGCCTAAGATCCAAGCAGCCTGGCTCCAGAGCCTATGTGAAGTAACCTCTAGGGTGTATGTTGCCATGACACTGGAGGTGGAACAAACAGAATTTTTCCTCTGGCTAGGTCCATAATGGGCTTTGGTCACATTTGTGTAGGAAGGGTGGGGACACTTTGAAGGATCTGTTTTGCAATGCTGTTCACAGAAAAGGTGGTTTTGACTGTAGTCAGCATTGGGTAGAAGGGCTGAAGCAGTTTGCCTGGGAAGCTGCAGCTGACCTGGCCAAGGCATTTGCTGATCACTTCTACATCTGTGTTAGCTTTGGCTTCATCCCACAGATTTGCAGCAGCTGTTGAAGTAGAGAACTTTAGCCCCCTTGGTCAAGTGCAAGACCCAGTCCTTAGCCTGAGAGCCAGATCCTGATTCACCCTCGGGAGCTGGGCCTTCTCAGAAATCACCAGGTTGCACATCCCTGCGGCATCTGCGGGTGCTGACTAATCCCTCGAGTGTTTTGTATTAGCTCAGCTTTCTCCTTTGCATTTTTACAGTTTACCAGTTCCCAGTCCTGTCCCTTGTGATAGTTGCTTCATTGTTTCGTGGGTCATTATAACAGCTTTTCTGGCCAGCAACCCTAGGATGAGAGTCCCAACCACGACCTTGGAACCAGAAAAACTGGCCATTAGACCTAGGAATGAGAACTTTCAAGTAACTAAATAGGCAGTTTAGTCACCCTTTTTGATGTCTGCCGAGTTGAGCTAATACTGTCTCTTCTTTGTTTCTTTCCTATCTTTTTATTGCCTTGCTTCTGAATTTTGTGAACAGATCATCAAAACTTAGATTTCTAGGTGTTGAGGTTTTGCTGTGACATACTCTATATGGGTCACCTGGCCTTTGAGTAGTTATAGGAGAAGAGTGGCCAGTGAGTTGAAGATGCCATTAAAATGAACTTTACATGGACTTTTTGCTAGGATAATTGCTGGAGAGAGAGAAAACATTGTGTGTAAGTCACTTGGGCTTTTCCAATGGCAACAGAAACAGCGTAGTCCTTTTAAAGTGTTTAGGTTTGCCTGCAGCCATATCACCCTGGTGTCCTGGTTCCGATCTCATCAGATCTCGGAAACTAAGCATGATCAGGTCTGGTTAGTACTTGGATGGGAAACTGCCTAGGATTATTGGGTGCTGTAGGCTTGGGAGAAGGACCTGGCAGCCCACTCTGGAAATAATCAGCCATCGAAAACCCTATAAATAGCAGAGAAGCACTGACAATAGTGCTGGGCAGGGCACAGTGTCAGGTAGAGTTTCATTCTGTTTTACATACGGTTGCTATGAGTTGGACCTGACATGACGGCACCCGATGCAATAACAACAATAAGTTACCATTGACTCTTTTCAAAAGTCTCCCGAATTCAGTAGCATTTGAGCTCTTGCTCTAGATCCAGTCTTGGTTCAAAGGCAACTGGAATGGGAAGAGCCTGACTCAGCTTCTTCTCCCTCTTACGCCCATCTACACTGGGCTAGGCTGTATTTCATGCTTTAGTTATCTGAGCCAGAGGTGAGGAAACCACGCAAGAATCCCTTTCAGAATCTGATGTACTGTCAGAGTTCTCTTACATTGAGAGGAAAGTAAAACCCACAGAGACAGGCGCAGTGATGTGCCTGTGGCCCCAGCTACTTAGGAGATTGAAACAGGAAGACTGCCTGAGCCTAGGAGTTCCAGTCCAGCCTGGGCACCATAAAATAACCTGTCTCCAAAAAAAACCAAAAAAGACTCCAAAAGTCCAGATGCCTCTGTGAAATATGGAAATTTGAAAATAAGAGTGAGGGGATAAAGAAAGGAAAGAGCAGCAAACAGATCACGTAAAACGGGCCCCCAAATATCTATGCATTGCGGGACGTGCTTATGGCAAAATACTTGCTTAGAAGGCAAGCCCCATTCTCTGAGACATTTCATTTACAGCCTACAGAACTGCATAGTTGATTGATTCACTGTAAAATAAAGCTGACAGGGAAACGGGTTTTGAAGAGGATGCTGATTAAGACAAGGGGGAAATAAGCGTAAATCGGATTCCAATATTAATGATGCATCCCATGTGTGCAGTGCATTTAGAGTTCAGTCTCCACACACATCACCACCCTTTCAGTCTCATATTCATCCTGCACTACGGATCTGACTGTGCGACCTGCCCAAAGTCTAGTGTCTTATCCCCCACTGACGTCTAATAGGGTGGGGGCTGGGATGGCAGCCCAGCCCCTCGGAAGCCTGTTTTCTTTCCATACTAATGTGTTTCCTCCCCTGATGGAACTTTAAGATGACGAGGAAGCACTGATGATTAAATGTTCTAATATAGGTCTCAGGGGGTAGCTCAGCAGTAGAGTGCTTGCCTAGCATGCGTGAGGTCTTATGTTCGATCCTCAGCACTGTGCCAAAAAAACAAAAAAAAACAAAAAAAAAAACCTCTAATATAACACCAAGGAAAAATGTGTACTCCTCTCCTAGGGATGCTCTTTTAAAAGTAATGCAGCTAGTTCTCAGCCCCGTATGGTTTAGATATTACCACACTGAAGGCAAATAATCAATCAGAGGCCAGTGATGGTGGTGTATGCCTGTAATTCCAGTCCTGGGGAGCCTGATACAGGAAGTACAGCAGTTACAGGCCATCCTGGGCTACACAGAAAGTTCAAGGCCGGCCTGAGCTACATGGGGACATCCTGTCTTTAAAAAAACAAAAACAACACCCCAAACAAACAAACAAATAGACAAAACGAGGGTGGGGCATATAGCTTAGTGGTAGAGCGCTTGCCTAGCTTGCACAAGGCCCTAAATTCAATCCCAGCACCACAAAAACAAAACAGAACAAAGGCTGAGCTAGACCCCACAGGTGCTCATCAGCTCTGAAGGAGTCAGGACCCCAGCAGCAGCATAGTGGGATTTTATTACCCACTCTGTCACGAGCGTAGGTTTCAGGCAAATGCTGACTCTGCTGGAGGAGATTTGGATGGCAGGAATACAGATGGAGCAGTATTGTAGTTCTCCTTGTTGAGTCATGGTCAAGATCTGTACTAAAATGAGCTGTTTCGTTTTGTTTTTGTGAGGGGCAGTACTTTTTACTTTGCAGGTGCTTTACCATGAAGCTGTACCCCCAAGCCCATTTAAAAAAGTCTCTCTTTTTTTTTTTTTTGAGTCAGGATCTAAGTTACACAGGTTACCTCTGGCCTCAAACTGATGATCCTCCTGCGTCAGCCTCCCAAGTCGCTGGGATTACAGGTAATGCACCACTGCACCCAGCATCTGAAATAATCTTTTAAGACAGTGGGAGTCTTTCTCTGGGACCCACAGACCTCTGTGATCAGACAGTTTCTACAGACAGGCTTCAAGGGATTTGTGAGCTTCGTGAAATTGCACGCAGACTTTTTGTGTATATGCATTTTTCTCTGGTGAAAAGACCTATAGCTTTAATCCTTAAAAGTGACCCCAAAATGGTTATGAAACCACTATTTTCGGAGGCATTCTGGAAAATCTTCAGTGTATCTGAGGTGTGATACATGCTGAGACACAGAGGCGAGTTGTTCTTTAAGCTCAAGCTTTTCTCATTTCCATTCAGCATGACAGAACCTTGGCTCAAGCCGAGATGACTTCTCAAACCTAAGGATCACTTTTCTTACATTTTTATCCAATCATTAGGATTGGAGTGATCATTCCTTCACCTTCCACACTGTTTTGGAGCCGGGTGACCTTGATCTGCAGCCTAAGAGAGAAAATTCATCTAGTCCACAGACAGAGTTCACTGATAAGTTCCTAAATAAATCACTGTCGTGTAAAATTAGAGGATGATGGGTCAGTCTATAAAAGGATCACCTTTTCCATGCCAGTTGTGAGTCCAGAAGCAAAAATGTTCCTACTAAACCAGTGGGCCTTTACTTGGAAAGAAAAATCTAACAGTGAATGGATAAAACACAAGCCAAGACCGTCTGTCTTCCTGGGACTCCTATGAAAAAGAAATCAATCCCGCTACATAGGAGGGAAGATGAGAGTTACAGGAGTTACAATTTCTTAGTTCTCTAATGAGGCTTCTGAGAGAAAAATATCTATCTATGGTGATTTGGGGTATGGCAGGGAGAGATGTTAAAATTCTTTTGTCTATGTGAGGGACCCAGAAGAAATTGAATTTTTCCCTCTAGCAGAGTCAGCATCTCTGCTGAGCATTTAGGGCACCAGCTGCCATTTCTTTTTGTTGGTGGTGGTTTTGTCTGGGGTTTTTTTTTTGGTGCTGGGGATTGAGCCTTAGCCTTGAACATGCTAAGCATGTACTTTACCACTGCCCTACACCTTCCTCCTATTTATTTAAAAATATGTAGCCAACCTAGGCATGGTGTTACGCACTAATCCCAACACTGGAGAGATGGGGGTAGGAAGATCATGAGTTCCAGGCCAGCCTACGCTACATAGGAAGACCCTGTCCCCCCTCCCCCTCAAAAAAAACCAAGAGCCAATCACATACTTAAGTTTCAAGTATAATATGGGTACCTATGTTCAAATCTTTCTATTATAATCATGGTGCACCTGCCAACTTTCTATTTAAGGCTCACAGACTGCAGTTTACTTTAGGGAACAGTTTAGTTACCCAAAAAGATTCTCATTATAAGGCGTCATTTGTTTGTGGGAGCCCCAAGCTCCAGGGAAGATAAGATCCTAATGATCTTGTAATAATACATGGGGTCAGGGAGGATTTCTTCTAAGATGACCAGGATAGTTTAACCTTGGAATGGCTATTGATGAAACATACTACAACAGGGTAAAAGAATAATCACGAAGTAGATATCTGTGAGTTATGAGAGTCTGTTCCCCCCACCCCCATGCTGGGAGTTGAACACAGGGCCTCGCGCTTGTAAGTTTTGCAAGTGCTGTACACTGAGCTGTACCCACAGTCCATGTTTTTACTTTTTGAGACAGGGTCTCGCTAAATTATGCAGACTGCCTCTGGTCTCAAACTTGCGATCCTCCTGCCTCTGCCTCCCAAGTTGCTGGGATTATAGGCGTGAGCCACCGTGCCCTGCAGTTTTTTTTTTTTTAACATGTTAAAAAAAATCCGTATCAAACCAATAGCTTATATTTGCTTGTAACATGTTACAGATATACCCATTTGTAGTCAGATAGGTAGATAAGGATTATTGTTGCTTAATACTGGTCTGTAAGTTCCAGCTACTATAGTCCTGTAAGAAAACAAAATGAATGGTGTTACTTGAAAAGAGAAGGCAGAGAGCTATTTTGTGAATAGCATGACTTTCTATTCAGATTTTTTAAAAACTACTTTGAGAAAAGTATACATTTAAAAATCAGATGTCTTGCTGTTTAACCCGTTTAAGGACTTTGACCTTGTAGTTCTCCCTTATTATTTTGATCTGTCTCCCAGTTGGCATATGTTTTTGTATCTTTAAAATGTCCTGCCTCTGACCTTGTTCTGTATTTTTCCGGCTACACCCCCATTCTCCGCTCCCTTTACAGCAAGACTCTTAAAGAGAATTGTCTATGATCAGTCACTCCCTTCACTCCCTATATGCCATTTTCTTTCCCTCTTTATAATTTTTCTTCTTTTTATTATCTCTTCCTGATATGTCCTGTGTTGACAAAGAACTTGAATTTGTCTGGGTCACAGGCCCACTTTGGCTGTGGGTGCTGCACACACCATGCCCCATTCTTCCCTCTCTTGTTCCCTCTCTTGTGCCACTGATTCTCCCAACCCCGTCAAGATCATGTCTCAACAGCATCTGACATGGTTGCCTGCTCTGTCTCCCCTTGTCCTTGCCTCACCTGGTACTCCCCAGTCCCCTCTGTCCATTGTCTCTGGCTCTGTGCTGGGGTCTCTTCCTCTCCTTGGATGGTCTCATCCAACCCATGACCTTAAACATCTGATCACTGATGATCTCTCCAGCCCTCCCTCTCCCCAGAATTTAGATTCATAAATCCACGTACCTACTTGAAATCTTCACTTGTGCATGCAATCAGCACCTCGATATTGGCCCATCCAATCTTAACTTTTTCCTCTAAAATGTGCTTCTCTTCTGTTGTTCCTCATTTTGGTTAATGGGACCCTGCCACACACTTGACCAAATCCTGTCAGCTTTCTGTTACTGTATCAAAATACCTGAGAAAATCAACCTATAAAGAGGTAAAGTTTATTTTAGCTCACAGTTTCAGAGGGTTCAGTCCATCGTCTCTTGGCCCCATTGTCTTTAGGCCTGTGGTGAGGCAGCATGTCATGATGTGGGGTTCTTGGCGGAGCAAGCTGCTCACCTTACAGCAGCCAGGAGCAAAGAGAGAGACAGGAAGCATGCAGGGTCCCATAATCCCTTTCTAGAGCTCTCCCCCAATGACCTAACTTCCTTCTACCAGACCTCACTTCCTAAAGATTCCACTGTCTCCTAGGACTGTCCTGAGGGCCAAGCCTATAACACATGGGCCTTTGGGGAACATTTAAGATCCCAACAATAATAGCCCTGAAGCCATGGTATGTCCTTGATCTTCCCCTTTCCTCTCCTCCCCTCCATTCAGTCTGTTCACTCACCCTATTGGCTGTCTTCAAAATAAATGTCTTCACTTTGCTGCTGTGACCTAGTCGCTGCCCTCTGCTTTCACCTCCTGCTTAGGCTATTTGCTGCAGCCCATCCAGCTGGTTGCCTGCCTTTCACTTGCTCTTCCCTGCTGTCTGTTCCTTCACAGTAACCATGGTGACCCTTTAAAATGTAAGTCAGGTCATATAGCTGCCCTCATAGCCCTCATTAGCCCTATTACACGTAGAGCAAAGCTCCATTATTTTACCATAGTCTGTAGGACCTGAAAGATCCTGTCCACAGTGAGTGCCCGCTGGTGACATTGTGACCCCCTTGCTGGCTCTACATCCACATCAGCCTTTGCAGCCATCCTCCCAGCCTCCCCCATACACACTGATTTGCTTTATTGTAAGCCTGAGGTCTGTGCCCAGGTGTCATTTCTTAAGGGACCCTCTGGTCCTTCTCCTTAAAATGTATGCCACTCCCCTAACCAAGCCTTTGCTCTTTGTCAACTATTTTCTTGTGATTCCTTACAAGTGTCTGAAATTTTCTTCTATTTCTTGTTTTTTTTTTTTTTCCTTTGGTACCCGGGAGTTGAACACAGGGCCTCCCACATACTTTCCAAGCACTTTACTACTGAGCTACACCTCCAGCCCATTTTTTACTTTTTGTTTTGAGATAAGATCTTGCTAAGTTTCACCGGCTGCCTCTGGCCTCGACTCATGATCCTCCTGCCTCAGCCTGCTGAGTAGCTAGGATTATACACGTGCACCACTGCATCTGGCTTATTTTTAAAATTTCTCTTCTTGCTTACTGTCAGTCTCTCCCAAAAGAACAGAAGCTCCTGGTGGGAACAACTTCATCTGCCTTATTTTTTCTTTTGCCTCTTCTGCTTAGAACAGGCACATAGTAGTTCTGAATATCTGCAGAGTGAATTTCAGCACTTGTCAGTTATAAAACATACTGGAGGCAAAACGTGAATTTTCAACAGTATATCTCCTAAGCACCAATAAGTAAAAGATAAACAATAAAAATGAGGTACATTTTTTCCTATTAAATTGGAAAAAGTGGTGTCAGTGATAATGTTGATGAGGGAAATAGGAAATGGACTCTCTCATATGCCGCTGGTAGAAATGGAAAACGATCTCAGCTTTCCTAAGTGGTGAATCATGGGTGACTTTTTTTACTTTAATTTTTGTGGTTTGCTGTGTTTCCTAATTTTTTTCCAATGATTACTTTTTTCCCCTTGAGAGTTGCTTTTTAAACCAAGAAATTTCAGTTATCTTAGTCTTTTTTTTTTTTTTTAACCTGGCTGGACTCTTGCACAGCAAATTTGTGCTGCTAATATCTAACAACAACAACAACAACAACAACAACAAGAAGCCTAGTGGCAGGATGGTCTTGTTTGTTGTGGAACCTTTTCTCTTAAGACTGTTTCATCAGCTCAAAAATAGAGATACCATATGTTCTCACTCATATGTAGGAGCTGAATCATACTTAAAGGAAGAAAAAAATCCTATACATAAATTGATACATAAAAAAATGCACAGTTAAACTTAGCGAAGAAGGGACAATATAAAGAGTAGAAAGGAGGGAGGGAGCAAGCAGAGGGAAGTGAAGATTGCAGAAGGTGGGATGCGGAGGAGGGTCAATGTGGAGGGATGAATGGGGAGAGGATGATCTCAATGTAAACATCACAACTTCATGAGTACATTGGAAAAATAGGGGAATGTAACCCGAATATGCTTTTGAGTTTTACTACATATTACCCATCTTGTTGTTGTTAGGTGCCGTCGAGTCGGTATCCAACTCATAGCGACCCTCATAGGGTTTTCAATGGCTGACTGTTTCAGGATTGCCTTGGGAGTGGATTGCCAGGCCCTTCTCCCATTTTTGTGGTGCTGGGAATTGAACTTGGGACCTCAGAGACTGCAGCGCAGCATTCTACCAACTGAGCTAAATTGAGTTTTACTACATATTAGCCATAAGGCTCCCTAAACCTTGTGGGTTGATGAAAGTGTTGCCAGAAGTGATGTAAAGGATGCATAATGGAAAAAGCCAGTGTTGTATTACTCTGTACCCTATCATCATTTACTAATAAAGGGAGATTAAAAAAAAAAAAAAGGTTGTTTCATGTGAGCTGTTCGAATCCATTTCTTTAGAATGATGCAGCACTGGTCATTGCAAACTCTGCCAGAGCTGCTCTTGTTCAGAGGCTGTTCTGTGAACTCGGGCCGGATGTGTGGGGCTGGGAAAAACAGGCAGTGCTCAGGCCGGGCCCACCCAACTTGAGGCGGGGTCGCATATCCTTTCCTGCCAAGACTCTAGGTCTCCACAGGACGGGAAGCCTAGTATTTCTTGGCAAATGTCTTCCTCACTTCTTGGGATTAAATTAAAAATAACCGGAACCATAGACACTCAAGCCTTCCCACTGCTGCATGTGGCCACCTTCTGATGCCTGTTACCCTCGGACATATCCCTGCCCTGTTCTGCCAGTGCCCAAGTGGCCAGCCTCCCTGCCTGGATCCCCAGATCCCCTAGAAGGGAAGCTCATTGCCCAATGACCTAACCTGTGGGTCCTCATGCAGCTTCTCTTTGTTTTTTTGTTTGTTTGTTTTTTCTTCTGGAGGTGTATTGCTAACAGAGTATTTCATTTCATTATGTTGCTTTTGGGGCTTGGCAGTTAAGTTCCAGAACCCCTAGTGGCCCACTGAAAGGGTGCTCACTCCATTGCAATGAGCAAACAATGGGGCCTGTGCGTAACTGGCTTCTCTCCCAGGCTGTTATGATCATGTTTTCTTGGCTTGGTGCTTCTTAGACCCTGGGCCTCTGACAGTTTGCACAGCCAACCTCAACAATCTGCTAACAGCACAAAGGCTGTTTGGAGTGGTGCTGAGGGTTGGGCCTGGCTCAGGATATCACTGCCCTGCATTTGGCAGGCCAAGTGGCACACGTATATAGGCTGTGATGTTCCAAGGGCAGGGCTGATGAAATGGTGAGGGGGACACATTTTAACTACTTGTTCTTGTTGGAAAACCTGTCCCATCTCCCTCTGGGCTAAGGAGACACAGCAAAGCAGGGGAAGCAAAGGAATAACTGGCTGCCACTGCCTGCTGGTGAGTGGATAAGCGTCCTTTCCTTCCTTAGCCACCTGGCAGAGATCCAATTTTGTCCTGAATATGTGCAATCCATCTTCTTCATGCATTTTGGAAAAGGTGCCCAGGGGGAAGATGGTAGATAATAAGTGTGGTCCTCCAACCTCTTCAGTCACAGCTTGAGCCTGGGTGGCACTCGGGATCCCTTGCACTGCCCAGACCACGGGGGACTGTGGGATTATGGTAACCTGTTTCTTTTACGTTTACACTATAGTGCTTTCCTGTTCATCTCCCCTTGGCCCAAGGGACTTGAAAGAACTCTGCAATTAATTTGGCTTAGATTTAATCACTTTCTTTTACTTTTTTTGTACAGCTTAAACTTTGGAACAAATACCGAATTTCCAACATTCCATCACTAATATTCCTAGATGCCACCACTGGGAAGGTCGTGTGCAGGAATGGGCTCTTGGTGATCCGCGATGACCCAGAAGGTAAAGCCTCAGACTGTCTATCCACACTCCTCTTACTGGATGCTCCCCACTTCTCCTGCCCTGCTCCCCTCCTCAGTGGTAGAGCTAGCACTGATGAAGTATATGTAAGTGGTCTTACGTGGCTAGAGCATGTTGTCTTGATGAAATTATGGTATTCTCTAGGTCACAGTTAAGATTTTTAAAGGGATCAAAATGTCCCTCCTGGGGGCTTTAATTCATGGGCTGAAGCAGATGGAATTTGGAAAAGGAAGTTCCATTTCAAGAGCTGAAGAGGCTGATGAAATGCAGCAAGAACCCAGATACTGACCTCTAGTGCTGTTTCAGCACCAGCTGTCGCCTTAGCAATTAGAGGCAGGCTAAGTGACTTGCTTTTCTTTTTTGTTTGTTTGTTTAGCCCTCTCTTTAACATGTGCAGTGGGTGTCTATTATCTGAAATGGTTAGGAGCAGAAATTTTTCAGATTTTGGAGTTTTTCAGATTTTGGAATATTTGTGTAGGCTTTACCAGTTGAACATCCTTAATCTGAAAATCTAAAATCTGAAATCTGAAATGTTCTGAAATCTGAAACCTTTTTAGCACTAATGTGATGATCAAAAGGTTTCAGATTCCGGCCAGGCCTCAGGGTGCACATCTGTAATCCCAGTGGCTCGTGAAGCTGAGACAGAAGAATGACGAGTTCAAAGCCAGAGGTAGCCTGTGCAACTTAGTGAGACCCTGTCTCAAAATTAAGAAGGAGTCTGGGGGTGCATCTCAGTGGTAGGGCCCATGCCTAGCATGTGCAAGGCCCTAGTTTCAGCCCCCCAGTACTAAAAAAAAAAGTTTCAGATTTTGGGTTTGGGAATTAGGGGTGCTCTCCCTGGTCTCATTGGCGAGTGCATCTCATTCCTTGGAGCAACCAATGTCCTGCAAACCTCAGTCCGGCTGACTGGCTGGCTGCTGGCCATGTGCTGGGGAGGCTGCTCTGACCACCTGCTCAGTGGCTGGCCAAATCCGCTCTTTTCCCCTCTTACTAGGGTGGTAAAAGTTGGAAGACTTCTCCTCCTCACATATTGATCCTGTTAGAGGGTTCAGCCCTGGTCATACATTTTCCCAGTAAAAATTTTTCCATGTTAAGAAGGATTGCCCTCTTGAAAAACTATGGTGTGGCGAAATCAAGTCTTTACCATCCAAGATTTAAATGCTAATCCCGTTAACACACACACACACACACCCAAAAAACAACACTAAAGACTGACTGTTAATAATATAGATGTCCCCTCACCCCCCAGGTGTTTGTATTCTTTTGTTTCCAGGTAGGCTTGCCCCCTGCATTTTTAACTGGTCTATGCTTACCTCTCCCATCCTGGACCCCTGAGGCAATTTTTGTGATGAAATACTATTCTGTTGAGATGGGAATATGTTATTCACTCTTCCGGCCTGGAGCTTAAGTGTCATCAGAATGTTGACCATCTGGGTTGGGATAGGTTTTACTCTTTCCTTTTATTAGACTTAAATTTTCAGTTGGTTCCCTGAGTCCCAGCCCAGGCCAATTGCCTCAGAATCTCTGGTGGTGGGGCCCAGGGGCATCATATTTTAAAATTCCCCAGAGCATCTGAACATATAGTCAGAGTTGAGAACTACTGAGATGGCAGAGTTGTAACTGGATCACCTCCTGGTCAGTACTGGAGGCAGGGATCCCAGACCTGGCCCATCACCAGAGTTACCTGGGAAGCCCATTCTGCTTTGTCTTGCATGAACATCTTTTAGCCTTGCTTCCGCATCCTGAGATAGCCCATGGGAGATGAGTCTTCTGATCATCCTGGCTTGGAGCTACCACCTTGAGGGCTTTGCCGTGGAGGAGTTCCACTTTTATTTCTGTGTTAGCTGCATACCCTGTGGCTGCGTTAACAAACTCTGTTTGATGATAAAGTTGTGCCTGTGGTTCTGAGGCCTCCGGGGTCCCAGGCCCTGTGAAGAGCCTTGACCTTCTTGCCATCTGTTTGTTGCCTGTTTCAGGTCTGGAATTCCCTTGGGGACCTAAGCCTTTCCAGGAAGTCATTGCAGGGCCCCTGCTTAGAAATAACGGGCAGTCGTTGGAGAGCAGCAGTCTGGAGGGGTCTCACGTGGGTGTCTATTTCTCCGCACACTGGGTGAGTGTTTGGTCTCTCCTTAGTCCAGACAGAAGGAAGCAGTGGTTTCACCTCCAAGCCCGGCTATGGTTGGCTTCTGGAGGTGGAACTGCTCTGGCAGGAATTCCCTGACCTTCTTGCCGTCTCTTGCTCATTGTTGGCATGCAGTGAGTGCTTAGTGTTGTGAATGATAACAGCAGCAAGAAAATGACTTCTCCCAAGTCACCCCAATGAGACTTTTAAACATCTCAAAGGGAGCTGTTCTAACTGCTGTCTCCCGGCACACCGTGGGCTGAGCACGGCCAGTGCTGAATGCTCACCATGCAGAGAGGCCAGCTTATTTCCATCTCTTTTATGAAGTGAGTTTTGCCAACCCAGTCCAGCCTGAGTCTTGCTCACCTGGCTCATGCAGGTGAGCAGCTAGTAGAGAAGGCATGTCACACGGCAGGTTTCTGCTCTTGTCTTTCAGTGTCCACCTTGCCGAAGCCTCACCCGAGTGCTGGTGGAATCTTACCGGAAGATCAAGGAAGCAGGCCAGAAATTTGAGATCATCTTTGTTAGTGCAGACAGGTAACGTGGGAGTGTGAAGTGGCAGTGTAATGTCCTTTTTCTACACATGGCTAACACCCATTTCTTTTGCCTTACGTTTCTTACTTCCTCATTGCAGGGCATGTAGGGTAGGGGTGGGAAGATGTATCTGGGATTATTGATAGAGGAACAGATACATTTCATGTTTACTAATTTCGTTGTCCAAAGGAAGCCGAGAACCTCTTGCTGCAAACACTGGAGGCACATCTTAGTCCCTGTCTGGGTTGTTTGAGATTAGGATGCGTTCGCTGATTTTTTTTTTTTCAGCTTTCTAGATGGTAAGGAAAAGCTATGGAGGAGGGGGAGAACGGAAGAAAGCCAGAGACTAATGCAGACTGAGCTCTGTCTTGGGGGGATCTGCAGTCGTTTTCTTCGTTCTGGCTGTGCCCTCTATCTTGGGCTATTTGAATGCACATGGTGAGGAGTCGAAAAACAAGGAGGGTGGATGTTCTTCCCACAGCAAGTTAGGTCCTTTTAGCCTGTTTCCTACTTTCTTCCCCTCTGTCTAGCTTCAGTCACCAGCGAGCATCCTTTAGTTCCAGAACTTCAGCCCCAATCCAGACTGAGTCACCATGTGCTTCTGCCTCTTAAGGTCTTGTTCATGGAAGTCTCTGAGATGCCAACACACTGGAGCCTTTTGCACACTATTGTATCCTTGACATCGTATTGTCCCGAGCTCAGTTTATTTAACTATGGTCCCATCCCGCAGCTCCCTATTTTGGCACAAGGGAGCATGGGAAGGCCAGGTGGAACACTCACTTCTGCAAAGCTTTAAACAGCATTACCTTTATTGAAATATAATTTTTTTTCTTTTTCTTTTTTTTTTTTTGTGGTATTAGGGGATTGAACCCAGGGCCTTGCACATACTTTGCAAGTGATCTACCACTGAGCTGTACCCCCAGCACTTTCTTTTTTTTGGCAGTACTGGGCAATTGCACCCAGGGGCTAACACATGCTTTTGCAAGTGCTCTACCACTGAGCTGTACCTCCAGCCCGTTTTTTACTTTTTATTTCAAGACAGGGTCTCACTAAGTTAGGCAGGCTGTTTCTGGCCTCAAACTTTTGATCTTCCTGCTACTACCTCCTGAGCTATTGGGACTACAGGTGTGCCCCATTATGCCTAGCTGAAATATAATTTCTGTACAACAGAATGCATGCTTAGGAATACAGTTCAGTGAGCTTTGCCTAATGTCTTTACTCATGTAACCATTGTCATGCAGTCAAGATATAGAGCATTCCACCAATCAAAAAGTTTCTTTATGCTCCTCAGTCAGTCCACATCCCCAAAGCCCAGCCCTAGGGAAGCCCTGCTCCGCCTTCTATCACTTTAGTAGATTTGTCTTTCTTAGAGTTTCTTACATGTGGAATCGTAGGTGTATGTGCGGTTTTAAATGTGTGGTCCTGTACGTATCATGACTCTGTGTGCAAATTTGAACTATCACAGGGAAGAGAATGACTATGTACATCTATGCTTCTGGTGAATGTCAGGCCTGTCTGTGTTGAACATGTGTACTTGGTAGGATGCAGGCAAGCTGAGTGTTGGCATGGCTTGGCTGCCATTTTGGTTCGGGACCCACCTACTGCATGAAGGCATTTGCTTCTTGGTTAACACTAGAGTGGGTGGAATAGCATGCCCTATAGCATGGTGTCTTGGGGGTACAATGACTAGGAACCCCAGCCCCATCAGGGCCTGAGTGTAGCTTGGTAATAGTGGGAAGAACCAAGTGAGGTGCACAGGGATAATCGAGCTTTGTTTTCCACTTCTCTCTGTAGGTCAGAGGAGTCATTCAAACAGTACTTCAGTGAGATGCCCTGGCTTGCTGTCCCCTACACTGATGAGGCCCGGCGTTCACGCCTCAACCGCCTGTATGGAATCCAAGGTAGGCATCCCAGGCCCCGACTCTGTGTAGCTCCTTGGATGCAAACTCTCCATCTGGGTTCACCATCGCCTTGGCTTTCCTTCTAGCAGAAAAAGATCACATTTATTTCCTGAGTGTTCATGTTCTTCACCATCTTAACAATTACTTGGAGTGAATTTTATGGGATATAAATTACACCCCGTTACAACTATGTGTTTTTTGGTTGTTTTTAAAGTAAGTGTCCTGATAAGGCAGCTACTTCTCACCCCCTGGCATGGCAGCTTCTGACCAGAGAACACATGCTTCCAAATGACTGGCCTAAGCTTTGTTCTCAGGGTTCACTGTCATACAAACCATAGACTGGTCTGTGGTTCCATCACCTGAAGTTCTTGGGTCTCAGTTTCCTCCTCTGCAAAGTGGGGTTGATAAATCTCTGACACAGAGAATTGCAGGGAGCATTAATATGTGATATATTCAGAGCACTTTTCCAGGTTCCTGAAGCCTCTTGGAGCTGAGTGAGTATCACATTTCAGGTGAGGAAGTTTCCTGAGAGTGTTGATAACTAGGACTTGGAGTACCAATCATAGTGTGTCTCACAAATAATTATTATCAGAGAAACAAACTCGATTTTTGCTCTTTATTGTGTGACTACCTCCTTCCCAGTATTCAGCCAGATAGGCAAAGTATGTAATTGGCCAATGAGAGAGCCAGACTAGGGGCTGGGGGTGCAGGTCAGTGATAGACTACTTGCATTAGGTTGTGCTTTGTCCTACTCACCTGCAGGATTCAATTCTTCACCCTAAAGTGAAGATGTATCTTTTTGTAACTGTTGAGTACTCAGGAAGAGGGTTCTGTCCAGCCAATACAACCCACCAGGCTGTGTCTCAGACTCCTTTTCTGGCTTGTGGCTGGAGTCTCTCTGAGGGGGGTCAAGTGAGACACGCTGGTAGTCTGGGTAGGACCTATGCCTTTCTTATGTGTCAGTAAGTCTTTGCTGTCCTTCAGTGCCATGGCTAGGTACAGCTGTGCCCTGCCTCTTCCGATCACCATGGGTTTTCTGTCTTAGCCCTTTAGCAATACAGGGACACCCCTGGGTTGTTGCAAATCCCCACTCCCCATGCATACAAAGAGTGTCTTCAATGTGTGACCTCCTGACTTCCCTAATAAAGGCCCCTCAACCATGGTCTGGGGACTCTTTTTTTCTCCCTTCCAACGTGTGTGCGTGTGTGTGTGTGTGTGTACACTTGCACAAAAATGTGTACACACAAATGTGCATAAAACGTGAGTCTGATGTGGTTGAACCTTGAAGCACAAACTCACAGATGACAATGGGAGGTATCTCAGAGGTACAGGTCAAGAATGCCAGCTATCTTACCTCTATCAGGCCTGGGCCTTCCTGGATCTTTGCTTGAAACATTGTTGTCTTATTTCTTTCTGTACTCACTGATACCACCACCTTACTGTAAGCCACCAACATCTCAGGTCTGACCCCAGCCCATTGTGGAGTGGCCTTGACTAAGGTAGTTAACCTCTCTTTTCTCAGTAAAATTGGAACATTTCACTGTGGGGCACAGAGTAAGGACATTACACATAATTATTTGTAATTAGCTCAGAGGAATGGGAGAAGGACCTGGCAGCCCACTCCCAATAACAGTTCCAAAACAGTCAGCCATTGAAAACTCTGTGAATAGCAGAGAAGCACTGACATAGTACTGGGCATGGCACAGTGTCGGCAAGTGTTTCGTTCTGTTGTACATCAGGTCGCTATGAGTCGGACCTGATTTGCTGGCACCTAAAAGATCAGGTAATAAAGGGAAAATTTTTACTTTACCACCTAAAACAGATAAACTTTGAGATATCAAAAAGTTTAAGCAAAGACAATCAACAGTATTAATAACATGTATGGCAAAGAGTCAATCTCCTTCACAGAAAAAGAGCTTTCTTCAGATACCATTTTATTTTTTTATTAGTACTAATACTTATTAGTATTAGTATTTTTTTTTTTGTGGTACTTGGGAGTTGAACCCAAGACCTCACATATACTTTGCAGGTGCTTTAACACTGGGTTGCACTCCCACCCTATTTTTTATTTTCCGTACTGAGACAGGGTCTTCCTAAGTTACACAGGCTGTCTCTGGCATAGAACCTGTGATCCTTCTGCCTCTGCCTCCCAAGTCAGTGGGATTACAGGTATGCACCACTGCACCTGGCTTCCAGATACCATTTTAAAAACGAGAGAAAGAGGGAGATAAATAATTTTGTAGAATGTATAAGATATGAGGCTGGCAACTTGCCCAATACATATTGTCAGTATGGATATGAAAAATATTGGGCACAATTTCATGATTTTCAAATGAAAACACTGAATTTATATCTATCACATTTGCAAAGAACTATCCTTTTACCCTCTAAAAAAGATACTATAACAGAATATGATAATATAATAATAATAATAGAGAACAGACTGCAAGTAGGAATCTAAATCAACTTTTCCAGAAAGCAATTTGGCAATAAACATCAGCAGCCTTAAAAATCTATAAAACCCTTAATTTAGAAATACTACCTATAGGAGTTTACCCTCAGGAAATCATCCTATAGCCCCCAGTAAAAGCTGAGCTTCTCTTGGTGATGGGCTTTAGTTTTTATTTTTTTGGTGCTAAGGATTGAACCCAGGTGCTCTACTGCTAAGCTACACTCAGCCCCAGTTTTTTGTTTTTTTAATCTTTTAAATACCTTGAATTTCTTTTATTTATTTATTTATTTATTTATTTATTGCAATACTGGAGGTTGAACCCAGGGGCCTCGTGCTTGAATGGTTTGCAAGTGCTATACCACTGAGCTAAAGCCCCAGCCCTTTTTTATTTTTTAATTTTTTTAACTTTTTGAGACAGGGTTTTGCTAAATTACACAGACTACTTCTGGTCTCGAACTTGCAATCCTCCTGCCTCCCAAGTCGCTAGGATTACAGGCATGCACCACTGCACCTGGCTGCTATACTTTGGATTTCATTGTGGGTGACAACTCTTTGCTTTAGACCCTAGAAAACTCAGCTGAATTTGTAACCACCTTTAGCAGTTTTGCAGTGCTTACCATTTCTATGCATGACCTTGACCTTAGCTTCAGTCTCTTTCTTCCTTTTTATTTGCCTTCAGGATGATGTTTTCCTCTGTTGTTATTGGATTATATCATGTTTTTTTTTTTTCCAGCTTCCTTAACTCCTTTTGGGAGAAAAAAAGGAAGAGTAGATTTAACTGCAAGGACTCTATCTTTCTCTTTTTTTTTTTTTTTGTGGTACTGGGGGTTGAACCCAGGGCCTTGCACTTGCATGCTTTGCAAGTGCTAAACCACTGAGCTGTACCTCCAGTCCAATTTTTTTTACTTTTTTGAGACAGGGTCTCGCTAAATTACGCAGACTGCCTCTGGTCTCCAACTTGCGATCCTCCTGCCTCCGCCTCCCGCGCTGATGGGATTACAGGTGTGCGCCACCAAGCGAGCTAGGACTCCATCTTTTGATGGAACTAATCGCTGTCCTGTGCACTGAGCTCTGTGGGGAATAACGAGGAGGGGGCCCAGTGTTGCCCTTGTGTAGACTCAACACAAGTTACATTAGGAAATAGTTGAAGAACAGAGCGTGCCAATGTCTTGAGGAACCAAGATTGTTGTTGTTAGGTGCTTTCCAGTCAGTATCCAACTCATAGCGACCCTCATAGGGTTTTCAGTGGCTGTTTCCGGATTGCTTTGGGAGTGGATTGCCAGGTTCTTCTCCCATTTTTGTGGTGCTGGGAATTGAACTCGGGACCTCAGAGACTTCAGCACAGTGCTCTATCAACGGAGCTAAATCCCAGCCCAAGAAGAGTGCATCAAATAAGTGTCATTTTGTAGAGGGCTTAGATGACTGACACGTGTCCCAGGGAGCAGAGCTGGTGCTGAGCCTCCCTTGGCCACTGCTCAACCAGGAGGATCCACTTGGAAGCATTGTGTTCCCAAATACCATGTGCTCAGTGGAGCAGAATCCTTTCCTCTAGAGAGGTATGGACTCGCCCTTCTGTGGTTCTGGGGCCGCTGAGATGCAGGTGAGGCTGTGACCAATAGCAAGGCCATGGGGTCACCAGAAACTAATAAATCCCCAAAGGACATCTTTTATAATGCATAGCCACTTTTTTTTTCTTTTTTTTTATTAGAAATTTTTAATGTCCATCATAATGTGATTCATTTTGACATGCTTTTCATTTTGACAATTTTCATATATGCAATTTGATAAGCATTATTCATATAGGTTACCCCTTACCCTCCCCTATGTTTCCCCCCTCCCCCCCTTCCCATCTAAGTTTCCCATCCAAGTCTTCTCTATCTTTTACTATATAGTATTTTTCTATATGTCCTTGGGTTCCATTTCTGTTTAAGATAGAAACTTTTCCTGTAGTGTTCTTTGTTTCCATCTTGTTAGAACAATTACATGTGATTTCTAGTCCATTTATATTGACCTCATTCTTATCTTCCCTCCCCCCGTTTTAATGTGATCTGACCTTTGAGTAGGATTTTTCCTTCTTGTAATTTTGAGTCAGCTCTCTCATATGAGTGAGAACATGTGTTGTTTCTCTTTCTGAGCTTGTGTTCGTTCACTTAAAATAATTTT